>PVKE010000817.1:0-121784 GCA_004027555.1 Craseonycteris thonglongyai
TCTCTCTCTCTCTCTCTCTCTCTCTCTCTCTCTCTCTGTCAAAAACAATAAAAGTAAATATTAAAAAAAAAAGAAGAAGAAAGAAAGAAAGAGGAGCCGGGATGAAAAGGCGTTTGTGTTCCTCACAGATGATGAGTACATTTGGGAGGATGATGGTCACCCCCGTCGAGTTGCACAAGAGCCTCAACACCAAGGTCTGGCAGGATCACACGCAGGCCTGGGACACCATTTTCAAATCAGGTACCGTGGCCACCCTGTCCCTGGAGCTGCTGCCTGGAGGTCTGGAAGGATCTTCTTGGCCTGCCCTTCTGGCATCTTTGATGGGGTTGCCCCGCCTGATTCTTCCGGGCTTTGCAAGCACGAATTTGGAGCTCGCCATGGTGTAGACGGATTCTAAGGAAAAGGCAGGAGGCAGCTTTCTGTCGTCTTCGGGAACTGGGAATGGTTCTAAGCCAGAGCTTTGGCGTCAGAGACCCCTAAGGTCAAGCCTGGCTCTGTCACTGGTGTGGCGGGCTGGCCAGATGGGCTGCCTGCTTTTCATCCTCAGTGGTCTTGCCTCCAAAATGGGCCAAGAACAACAACAACAGTAATAGGACCTACGTCAATGTAACGGTTTCTAAGCCTCACATAGATAACATGAAAACCTGGCCCATGACGACATCTCAGTGGGTCAGCGCTGTTTCTGCTGCATTATGGAGGGACTCTTTGGTGCTAGGCAGAAGGGCGCCCAAAGCTCACACTGCGGTACCATTTACGGTCATCCTTATTATTTCCGCTGTCACCAGTATTATTGTTATGGCTGTGGCTCCCATAGTGGATTAAAGTGAGGGAGACTCATGCCTAGAATGTTCTGCTTTCCAAACATTAGGAAGTTTTACTATTATTGTCAACATTCATGGGCTCTGTGCGTGTGTGTGTGTGTGTGTGTGTGTGTGTGTGTGTGTGTGTGTGTGCTTATGTTTGAAAACATTGGCGGAGGAGTTCTCTGTCCCCCGCCCCCGACTGCCAAGATTTGGGAGCCCAATCCCATGTTAATGTATTTGCCTGTATTCGTGACTGTGTCAGCCAGACACCCAGATCGGAGCCCAAGTTCTGATTCTCACAGTGAACGGGACTGAACAGAGGCACCATTTTAAATGGGACAGAACACCACGGTCCTGTCCCATGTCAAGTGGTGCATCAGGTCAGCCTACGGACACCTTGAATTTAGCCCTGTGAGACTAGGCTGATCACACGTGCTGTTTGAAAGTGGTCAGGACTTCTGTGTTCTGTCCCCTTTAAAACGGGATGTCTGGTCAGCCCACAGGGGACCCAAATCCCACCTCTGCCTCATGACGCTCTCCTCCAAGCTCTAAGCTTGCACAAGTCATGGTGTGCCCTACAGACCAGCGTGACCCAGAGCTCGTTAGAAATGCAGAGTTCCAGGCCCATCCAGAACGCTCGATGCGGAACCTTGCGGTGCACGTAAAAGCTGAGGACCCCCGCCCGCCGTGGGCACCGATCAATCCTTGACTTCTCAACGACAAGCCAATATTAGCTCACTGAACACCGTCCCGTCCCTGGAAAGAGCCTGATCCCGACATCATCATAAGGAGGACGAACTCACAGGCGCTCTTGCGTCCTGTTCCGCATCCTATGGCTCCGCTGACTTCCTCTCCCTTTTCTCTTCTCTGATAGTCAAATCGTGTGTCAACTACCGGTTAGAGAAATACGCAGGGCGGCCCAGCGCGGACTTCCTCTGGGACATTTACCACCACAGTCAGCTTTCCAAGAAGGAACTGTATGCAGCCGTCACGGAGCTCCAGCTGGCTGCAGTGGAGACGGTAAGGGGGGAGCCGGGTTCAGTGTGCCCAATAAGCCATCCGTCAAATCTTTGTCATGGTGACTTTTGAATAGTCATTCAACTCACACCTGCCACACGGGTTCACCGAGCCCTGGCCGAGCACCAATGAAAGGGCCCATACTAGGTGCTATGGGAGGAGACCCACAGGAGGAGAATTCTCCTAGGGACTCATGTCAGAGGGACAGAACTCCAGAGCAGGACGTAAGTGCTGTGACAAGCATGTGGTCTGCTGCGGGAATTCAGAGGCAGTACAACCCCCCACCATCGAAAGATAGCTGATCTAGACATTCCGAAGACGGGCATTATCTTAGGTGGTTGTACATGCTGTCTGACTGTGGCGATTATTTGTTGTAAAAATACTGGGATATGACCTGTCTGTCCAATAATATTTTTTATGCTTCAGAGGTAAACATAGTGAGTTTGGAAAATGTTGATTTTAATTTAAATGAAATGGCTAATTTTAAATAGGGGATACTCGGTGCAGTCAAACGCCAAGCACAATTCCTGGCAGGCATCCGGTGGGTTTAAGGGTCTTCAGTTTGTTTTTTGACCATTGGAGTGATATGTATTAAGAGTCCGCAGAGGCCCAGCATTTCATACACAAGTAGTCTCTCGGAAGAACGTACACTAATTCGTTTCTTGTCCACATTTTTCCCCTTTCTGTAGTGTTTCTTGTCTAAAGAAAAATATAGCATTTCCTCCATCGGGGAATAGTAAGACCCTGATTCCTCCTCATGCTCTGGAAGGCTGTCTGAAGTGGGAACAATTTCATTTTCCTGGAAAATCACTTGCCTGGAGAGGCTCCCTAGAGAGATAAATGTAAAACGTCCCCCATGGAATGGGAGCTCCATGCGCACAGTGACTTAGTTTTGTTCCCTGTTGTTTTCTAGCACTTGGCATCTAGTAGGTGCTCAATAAATATGTTCGAACAATGAAAGAATTCGGGAACTACTGAGCACCTGCCATGTGACAGACACTATTCCAGAGACTTGAGAAGCCACCGTGAACCAGGTGCCCTCGTGGGACTTAAATGGTAGTAGGGCACAGACAGTAGACATGGAAGCAAGCATAGTGGCATGCAACATGGAGGAAGCCATCAGGGTGACACACAGAGAATTGGGGGAAGGGTTCCTCTCTGAGGATGTCATAGCGGTGTTGACACTGTAAATGAGGAGAAGGAGCCAGCCATGGAAAGATCTGGTGGAAGGGCACTCCAAGCAGCGGAAACAGCACATGCAAAGGCCCTGGGGCAGAAGGGGGATCGAGGTGGAGACCTGGCAAATGTGGTCGGAGTTGACATTGGAGAAGTCGATGGACCGTGTTCACCAGGGGCCTGAGTAAGGCATCTGGGTCTCATTACACCTGCGATGGAAGCTCGTGGGGCGTTTTAAGGAAGGGAGTCACTTGATCAAATGTATGTCTTGTAAAGAGGGCTTGGCTGGTGGGTAGAGAGTGGAACGAGTGGAGAGAGAGTGATAGCAGGAAGGTCAGCTCTGAGATGGGTCTCCACGGGGGCCAGGCCAGGACAGTTAGTGCCTGTGAGGTTTCCCAAGCCACTGTCCCCTCGACTGAGGCCCTGCAGTTATTCTAGGGCTGTGTCCCAGGGCTCTGGTAAAAGCTACCGTCATCTCTCTGCCTTCTGGAGACTATTCTGTACTTGCAGTGAAGGACCCACTGATCGGGTTTTAACTCGGTTTCTGTTTTCGTCCTGGCTGTTCTGAAAGTCATTTGGAAAATCAGGGAAATCTAAACGTCTATCTTGTTTGGCAGCGATGCCGCTTCCTGGTTTGTCAAGTGGACTCTTGTGAGAATACCGCTTGCAGTTTTTTTGCAGCTGCCTGGCCTGGAGATGTCTTCATCCAAAAATAATAAAGGCCACTGGCTCCAAGTCGCCTGGCCTCCGCTCCTGTATGGGAGTGGCACAGGGCACTTAGCGAAAGCGTCTCCCTGTCTGCAGAGGGAGGGCACGAAGACCGGATTTACGGGAATATTTGGTTTAAATTCGCTTGAAAAAGGCCTGAAAAACACATCCTTCTGGCTACCAGTAGTGAATATTATGAAGCTAAAAGCTACATCGGCTGTTTCTGCCCGTCTATTTTCACTTCTCGTTGCCTTTGGAAAGGAAATACAGGACGCGACTTAACAGGCCACGAGTGTTTGTCAGAAGCTGTGGCTGATTCCTTGAAACACTCAGCTCGGGGCTAGAATGTCTTCTTTTGGTGTTGGCCTCTCCTACGAGGGCTCTTTGCACGTGGCCAACACCCTGAACATAAAGCTAATGCCTTTATATTTTTGTGGTAACTTTTTAGGGTGTGGCAAAAAAAATCCCCCCCAAAAACCAAAAACACCTTTTTTTTACATGGAAGAAATGCAGCTTCTTATGCATTACCACTGTAAAATTAAAAAAACAACCAAACAACCACTTATGAGCAAATCTCCTGGGATCTTCATTCCTCTCTTTCCACACTCAATTTTAAATCAATTTTATATTAAATAATTCTTTAATTAAAGCCTGTTTGAGATCATTATAGATTCACATGCAGTTCTAAGAAAATACAGAGAGGGGCCTCTTGTAGCCTTCCCCCAGGTTCCCCCAATGGTAACGTCTTGCAGGACAATCCCACGTTGTCAGAACCCAGAAACTGAGTGGGTAGCAATCCACTCACCTTGCTCTCATCTCCCCAGTTTTACAAGTGCTCATTTGCATTCAAACTGGTTTTGTAAGCGTTTTCATGCAGCACTTTATTTACAGGATTCCATTTGATTTCCTCGATAAGTAAACAAACGGTCCTTCCTGGACATGTTTTGTAAAAGCAATCTGACTTTCCATAGATCGTATTTGTTTAAGGCCCAGCAAATGCAGACCCGTGGAAATGCCTTGCTCACCTGTGTGCAGAGCAAGGTGTAGGACGCTGCGGTGGCTCAGCTCCTGCTGACTTCCGGGCGGTTTGTGTGCAGACACTCAGGTTGGTGTCATTTGTTTTTTCAGACAGCGAACAGCTTGATGTGGATTCTCTACAATTTATCCCGTAATCCTCATGTGCAACAAAAGCTTCTTAAGGAAATTCAGAGTGTATTGCCCGAGACGCAAATGCCTCGGGCCGAGGATTTGAGGAATATGCCATATTTAAAAGCCTGTCTGAAGGAATCCATGCGGTAAGGACACACACCTAAGCTCATGCGACACTGAGAAAGTTGTTCTCTTAAATACATGGGGGGAGGGGGTCTCCCCCACAGACAGCTCCCATAGTTCATTCATCAACATCTACCAACTGCAAAGGAAGAGCCTTACTTAGGTGTTGCTTTGCTGATACGCATTTTCTGAATCATTTGGGCAAATGCAATTACATCTTGGAACATCAGCATTCTCCTGTTTAAATCAGTATTACTAATACTCTAACGGATGTTGGTGGCACGCACTCATTAAGATCTGAAGCACGATGATCTGAGAGGAAAGCCCAGCAAGGAAACCGTATTATTATTATATGATCACACATAGAAATGTCTTGGCTTTTGAGCCTCTGATATAAAATGTTCTTTGAAAATTCTTTTTACACCCTTTCCGAAAAACAAAACTCACACCATTTTAGGATTAGACAGAAATATCTTTAACTTCATGAATGGTAGAGAGGAGAAACCTAGAACAAACATCAAGCTTCAGGGTGAAACGTGAAAAACATTCACATTTGAAGTCTAGAGTGAAGCAGGGAAAACCACTTACTAACAGCTACGAAGCAGGCTTGGGCTGGGCAGTTGGTTCACCCCATAGATAAGGAATACAAATAGAGAGATAAATATCCGGAAGAAAGAGACAGAACTTCTTGAAGCATTGTGATCAGGTTTCCTTTTTGAGTATGACCTTGTGCAACCATTTTTTTTTTTTTTACCAGAATTTGCATTCTGCATCAACACATGAGCTAGACCTTGGTCTGTACCCGCCTTTACATCTTTAAACTTGTATTTTCAGGCTTACCCCGAGCGTGCCATTTACAACCAGGACTCTTGACAAGGCAATGGTTCTGGGTGAATATGCTTTACCCAAAGGAGTAAGTAGAATTTGTACGTTTTGTACCTTACAGAGTTTTGGAAGACACACTTACCAAAACATTCATCCGATCCCCCGGAGAATTTTTATAGGGAAAGCATTTTTTTTGCAAACATGTAGATTGTAGTGCATAGTTGATATGTTGCAAAGTATAGTATCAGGAACAATGCCTATGCAGACGGAGAAAGTACAGCCTTGAGTAACTTATGTATCCTCTGTGCACCTCACCTTTCTCATCTGTAAAATGGGAATTATAATAAAATCTACCAGATGGAATTGCTGTGAAAAATGTGATACAACATTTTAAAGTTTTTTGCCTTTACAGTATCCTGGCACATTTCAAGCCCTCTGTACAAGTTGTCAGTCTCCGTTATTATAAATCTGCAGGTTACTTTTACATTTGGGAGGTCACCCCTGTTGTCAATTTTGCTATTCACATGTCTTTCTGGTTATTTTAATGCTATGTGTTTCCGTGTGTTTTTAGACAGTGTTGATGCTCAATACCCAGGTGTTGGGGTCCAATGAAGAAAATTTTGAAGATTCACATCAGTTTAGACCCGAACGATGGCTCCAAGAGAAAAAGAAGATCGATCCTTTTGCACATCTCCCATTTGGCCTCGGGAAAAGAATGTGCATCGGGCGGCGGCTAGCTGAGCTCCAGCTCCACCTGGCTCTTTGCTGGGTGGGTGAAACCCCGAGCAGGTCTCTGACGGTGTGTTCTGGGCTATTCTGCGAGGCAGAAGAAGAGGGCTAATCCTGCGCTTTTGTGCACGTGTCTTCCAGATGGTTCGCAAATATGACATCGTGGCCACGGACAAGGAGCCTGTGGAGATGCTGCACCTGGGCATCCTGGTGCCCAGCCGGGAGCTCCCCATTGCTTTCTGCCAGCGATAAGAGGCCTTCGGTAGGCATCTGGGCATGCTCAGAGGGGGTGAGCATGCTCAGAAGTCAGCCAGACAGAGCTTGACTCTGCTCACCACTGATTCTCTGGATGACCTTGTGCACTTACTTAACTATTCTGCCTCCATTTTTTTTCTTAATCTGTAACATAGGGACCAAAGTAATATCTATCTAGAAGGTTGACATGAATGCCAAATACTCATATATAGTCAGAGCCTTGGCACCAACTAAGCACTCCATACATGCAAGCTTCTGTTATGGTTTTTGCACGTAAATATCAGGGGTGGACAAACTTTTTTTCAACAAAGGGCCAGGTGGCAAGTATTTTAGATGCTGCAGGCCATAAGGCCTCTCTCACATCCACTTAACTCTGCTTGATAGCTTGAAAGCAGCCTCAGTCAATTCATTGATGAACTGGTGTGGCTGTTGTATTCATTTTCTATTGCTGCCTTAAAAGTTGCGAAATCACTAAACCTCAATTATATGAGACAAATGGCTTATGTTACGGTTCAGAAATCTGGCACAGCTCTAACCAGGCTAAAACCCAGGTGTGGGCAGAGCTGCATTCTTTTCTGGAGGCTCCCAGGGAAAATCTATTTCCTTGCTACTTTGGCACGTTGGCAGAAGTTAGCTCCTTATGGTTGTAGGACTGAGGCCCCTATTTTCTTGCTGTCAGTGGAGAACTGTCCCTGATTTCCCTGCATGCCCTGCATCATGACCTCTTCCTCCATCTTCAAAGCCAGCCAGGGCAAGTTGCATTCAGAGGAATCCTTCATATCCCCTGTCCCATCTCTCTGACAGGCTGTTTATTATTCAGGGTCATCTTCCAGCTCAAGGTCCATAACTTTAATCACACCTGCAAAGTTCCTTTTGTCGCATAACAAAACATATTCACAAGTTCCAGAAATGAGGGCGTGGACATTTATTGAGAGCCATTATTCTATCTTCTAAGACTTCACTCCAGTCAACCTTTATTTATAAAAACAGGTGGTGGTTGGGGAAGCCGGGATGGCTCAGTGGGTTGAGCGCTCACTTTGCAGCGCCGGGGACCGAGGATCGAATCCCGACCCCGGCCCGTGCGGAACCATATGCTGAACTGGGAGCTCCCCCAGTTCAGTTCTCTCTCTATATCTCTCTCTCTCTCTCTCTCTCTCTCTCCTCTCTCTGTCAAAAATAAATAAATAAATAAAAATATATTAAAACAGGTGGTGGAAAAAATAAAAATAAAAAAAGAACATCTATGATACAAAAAAACAAAAAACAAAAAAAGAACAGGTGGTGGGTCCTATTTGACCACAGCACCTTGGTTTACAGACCCCTGGCATATAAGTATATATATTTGGTATTAATATACATATAATCCCAGCCTATATTACACGCAAGTTGATGCTTCTCCTACAGTATACCGTTCACTATTAATTACTGAAGTGATAAAAAGTTAGCCTGAGAAATCTCTAATGTCATCAAACATGGCATTTCCAACTACAGCTTCTTAGAATGACATGTCAGAATTCAAACCCAGTTTCACTCATTCCACTCTTTCAGCAGCATCTAGAATTTGCTGAGAGCTAACCAGTTGCTATTTGCTAAGTGCATGTTAAGGGGAGTTTGCTAATAGGTGATTATTTAAGGAAACATGCAGTTACAGATGAAATTTTTGAATGAGGCCTAAATGAAGTCCTCCCCAAGCGTCTGGTACCATGAGGCAATCTGTCAAATTCTGAGATCCCAACAGCACTGAATCAAGTAGGATAAGGAAGGGATTGTAGCTTCAGCGAGGACAGCACACACATGTAACGTGGCGAATCACACCTTGGGCAAGAGCCCAGGGCAAGTGTTGGTTTGAGCATTTATGTTTGCTAATAATTCCCCTCCTTTAATTGTGGATAATCGGGATATTCTTTATTTTCCAGATTTTTTTCCCTGCCAAGACCTGGAGCAAGGGTTATTTTTAATCCTCCTGTAAGAATGGTGCTTATGGCTTCTGCATTGCTTGGACGAGAACTCTAAAAGCCAGAGCATGAAGAGGATTTACGCACAGGTGTTTACATTCTTGCTTCTGTACAGTTGTTCCAGAAACTGTACTGTCTACGCAGTTGATAGTAGTTATTAAGACTGTATCTGACTCAGGGACATGGATTCAGTGTGGGACTACAAGGCACTGCTAGCTTTCACTTACCCGATGGGGGCCCCACCCTGACTTACATAGAATCGCGGTGATCTTGTTTTGTCTTGCATTTTCCATGATGTGGTAGGGAGGCTGGGCACTCGTCAGTCAGTCAGGTGAAAGTCACTAACTGTTCCCATCCCTGCCCAACCAAATTCACCACTTGGATCTTTACTTCTCAAGAGGACATTTCCATTTCATAATGAGAGACCTACTATAGCTAAATTGTCTGGGACTCGCAGGCACATCAATCCACTTACTGTAACTCTGTGTAATGTACTGTTTGGAAAAAAAGCTTGCTTAATAATACAAGCAAAGCTAAATGTTGGTTGAAGTTATCGGGTCCCTATGACACTGCATTTTTCCTGTTTTGAAACGGAAACATTATTGGGAAATCAGAGCATGCCTCTATTTTAAGAAGTACTTTGATGAAGTCAAAACCTCTTATCTAAGAATCTCTTGATGACTGACTGTGACTTCATTTTGTTAAAGGGTCCTGAATGTGTTTGATTAAGTAATGCATTTCCTCTTGGAATTAAGGAGTTAACCAACAGTTTTTAAATTGTATGCTTATGTGTGTGTATTCTAATGGCAATTTGTTTAAGTCATTTTAAAAAATATATATGATACTTGATTTAGGATCTGTGGTTTAGGGCAATGTTCTAAAGTTTAGTCACAGCTTAAAAATATTCAGTGACTTCCCATGCCTTAGTTTCCCCATCTATGGAATAGAACACTAGTGAAGTGTGCATATATTATAGATTAACTATAGGACCTATGCTAGATAATAGGAACTCCTTGGGAAGATATGATTTCATAAATGGAAAATGCATAGAGTTTTATACAATACTTATAAAACTTTCTTAAACACTGTGTTTACATATGGTTTACTTACACACATTTTTACTACTATTTTTTCTAAGAATGTACTCTATATTCCTATATATTCAATAAAGATTTTCCTTTTTAGGTTATATTTTTTAGAATATTTCAGAAGTGTACATTTATATCTTTATAGCTGAATAAATATGTACATATTGCTAAGATAAGTCCATGCTTTCTCCCTGCTATGAAATTACTTTTAGAATTATAAATTCATGTGTTGTCAGATCTCATCTGTGTATCTTTTGTGAATTCTCTGAAAGCAAGAATAAAGGTTTTAAAATATTGGAGAGACATTTCTTCTTTATTGCATTTGTTACAACAAAATTTAAAAATTCAAATGATGTCTTAGTAGGATATTTTCCTCATGTGGCCATTTTACAAGCTCCGTGTCGTGAAATCTACCTTTACAAAAATCTGGACTTCAACAGCACTTTCATGGGAAGATGACCACTTGAAAGGCAAAATAATCTTCCTTTTCTTGTTGCTTCATTATTTTTCTAGTCTGTTTACCTCTGTCTCCACCACCTGGGCATGGCAGAAACTCCCAGCTCAGCTCTGTCTTGTCTCCCCCCGGCATATTCTCTGTACACTTAACATATACGTCTTTTTAAAACCCAAACCCAATGGTGTCTCAATCCTGCGTCGGTGGCTTCCCATTGCTCTGACCTAAAGAGCCAAGTCCTGAAGCTGGACTTCAGGGTCCTGTAAAGTATGATCCCACTGACCCGGAGGCCCCGGCCCACATCCCCCAGGTTCTGGATGCCTCCGGACTCCAGGCACAGCAGCTCCTGCCAGCTCCTTCTAAGCCTTACAAGCTCTCCGCCCACCTGCCGCTCTTCCTTCTGGCTCACTCTTCCTTTACCTCTCCTCCTCCGCACCACTCACAGCCCAGCTCCCGCTTCCGGGAGGAAGTCTTCCCGGATGGCAGCATCCCCAGAGGCTGAGCCAGAGCCCAGGACTCATGAAGGAAGCAATTCCCCGGGGACACCTGTGAGGGACTGAGAGCACAGGAGAGCGGGGCAGAGGTGTCCCAGGCGGGTGTGATTCCGGGAAGCTGCAGCCTCAGCCTGGCCCCGGGGAGCTCTGGAGTGTACATTATGGGGAGCTCTGCTCCCCCCATGGCAACGTCTTGAATCGCATTGCAGGGATGTAAACTCCAAGTACCTCTCGCTGTTAGCATGTCCACGCAAGGTGGCCACCGCGGCCCACGGTGGTCTGCGAGGACTGCAACAGGTGTAGCCAGAAGGAGCAAAGCATGCAAAATCTAGGGGGAAGGCACCCCAATGGGTAACAGACGTGAGGGCCTCTGAGTGGAGTGACAACAATGTCAGCTGCCACTCGCTTCTCCGAGCAGGTCACCTAGAGGGACATTGACCCGCAGAGTTGTAATCAGAATGATAACTAATATTTATTGACTGCTTTGTACCAGATGTTCTCATGAGCACCACCCCTTGTACACGGGGCATTATAGTTCTCCCTATTTCACAGTCAGTCACCTGCTCGGGATGGCCAGAGAGCACTCCAAGAAGCCAGGAGTCCAACACAGGTGGACTGGCCCCAGACCCCCAGCTCTTCCGCTCACAGTATGTCCTTTTCCTTCATAAGTCCCCACGATGGCACACTGATGTAATTTGTATGATTATGTGACTGATACTCAGCCCCACCCCCACCCCCCCACACACGTAGGTTCAATGAGGACAGGGGCATGCTTGCCACTGTACCCATGATTCCTGGCTAAGAGCTCAGACTAGGCGCTCAGTAAATAGTTCTCTTCCTCTGATTGCCCTTTTTGGTAAAGTCTGCAGCAGCTGACAGTACTGGCTGCTGCCTCTCACTTCCTACCACCCTGCCAGGGCTCAGTCCCTCCTCTGCCTGTCACATCACCAGAGAGAACAAGACGTCCTTCCTTCTAAGGCAGATGATCGCATGGAGACATCTTTGAGGCTGGAAGGATATGTATGAAGTGATACGTAGTGTACATACACAGCAGACCCTCCGTTAATCAGAACTCAAGCCACTGACAAAATATTGTTGCCAATGGCTTGAGATTTTGCCAGTTGCTTGAGTTCTGGTTAATGGAGCATCTACTTACATTCATCCAGCATCTACCAAATCTCATGGGTGCCGTTTAACTGAGAGTCTATTGTATCATAAATATTATGAAGTCTGGTATAGATATATAACAGAAGTAAATATAAAATATAATCATATAATGTATAATAAAGTATATCAGATGTATGTAAAGTTTTTTTCCCTCTGAGTTCTTCCAGGACTCAGGCCTGCTTTCAAATACCTTCCTTCACTTGCCTCTCAAAACAACTGTGATGGTTCATTTTATGCATCAACTTGGATAAACTCTGGCTCCGGTTGTCCATTCCCTTTTTGTACTTTGATTCAACCACTGCTCACACCGCCTTGCCAGTGGCTCTCATAACCTGGTCATAGGAGTGCAGAAATCAAATATCTCCCCCAGGGAAACACAGAAAGCAGAAAACTGAGGCTCCATCTCCCTCGCTCCACTGCCCATTGCCCTACTGTGGCCAATCCATTCATCTATCAGCAAGTATTTAGTAGGAGCCTGCTGAACAACTCTGGTTGAAAGCCACGCCTCCATTTACGATTCAGCCTAATTTGTTGAGCTTTCTCTAATCTCCTGGATTGGACATTGATCCAAAGGATTTAATCACGTATTGCTATCCATGATTGTTTTGTCCTGCAAGCCTCCCTTTATCAGCAAAAAACTCCTTGCAGAACTCTTACGGTAATCATCAGGATGCCTTGCACCTGGGCCTTCCCAGGAGCATCAGCTCCCGAGTACCGACACTTTAGAATTAATGAAAAGATTTCCCCCTGTGCACACATTTTCCTCCCAAATTCATTTGAGTTTAGTGAAGATGAGTGTGAGACACTTACTGCCCATGTAGAGTAGCAAGGTGAGGTCTGGAAGTCAAAATTAATAGTAAGTTAAGGTCACCAGATTTTAACATTGACTAAAGTGGGACACCATTGACCGGGGGGGAGGGGGTTCTTGATTAAAAATTGGGTCTATCTCCCGCCGTTCCCTAGCTTGTCATGCATTCTTTCCAAAACTCGGGACTTTTTTAAAATGCCGCGGGATGCAGGACAAATTGTTAAAAATTAGGACTGTCCCGCCAAAAGCGGGACACCTGGTCACCTTATTAAAGTCAAAGTTGTGTGCTCAGACCTGAACAATAAATACTTTGTCATTGCTTTTTTGTTCGCATTTGTTTTCTTTTAATTAAGGTGATTTCCTCCTTCAGTTCATTTATGGTTAGTTCTTCTTCAGGTATAATTTGCCCTGATCGCTTTACACCAGCTGACATCTCTCAGAGGCTAGTAGTTGTCCTCTGATGTGTGTCACCAACTGCTGGGTGACAGCAGCCCGAAACAATACTGAGAACGATTGTAAAGTTGAGTTCAGACAGAGCAGCTGTGCTATATTGTTGCCCGCTCTACACACAATATATTCTGGATACCAAACTTATACATATGGAATGAGAATAGCTAGTGTATTAAACACTAACTGTGGGCTTGGCCCTGCCTTAGGTAGATTACATTGTCTTTGTGAAGAGTGCACATATACCTCTCACAATATATGTATAAGATGAATCTTGCAAGCAAATAATTTTCATTGCTGATCATATGTGTGTTTACAGTTATCTTCTGGTAATATCAGTTCTTTTCAAATTTCTAGTGGTGTTATTAGCTTGCTTTTTTAAAAAAAAAATAGTTGATTTTAATTTTAAAGGGGAGATGTGTAGTAAGGGAATGATATTTCATGAGGCATACAAATTAGGCAACAGTCATGAACATGATGCAAGAATGACTGGAAATCAGGAACTGCTGAAATGTGATAACCCTATGATGAAGGTGTGAGTAGACGTTTCATTTTACATTTGAGGAAACTGAGGCTTGGAGAGTAATGAGATGCTTAAGTTTCATGCAATGGGACCAGGATTTTAACCCATGAAGCCTGACTATCGGGGTCAGTCACTCAGTTGAGCCCCATGTTTCCACCTCCTGGTAGTCACATCGTGGTGTAACCTGCCCCACCTTGAGTGTAGGCAAGACCTGTAACTGGCTTCTCACCAGTAGGATGTCAAAGATGACCAGATGTCACTCACCCAATGATGTTACAGAAGATTGTAACCTCTGTGCTCCCAAGAGACTTCCTTTGCTGGTCTTGGTGAGAAAGCAGCTACGATGGGGAGAACCACATGGCAGGGAACAGAGGGCAGCCTCCTATTACAGAGGGAAGTGTGAGAAGAAACTTAGTCTTGAATTAACCATCAGAAACGGCATCGTGCACTGATTTACCCAGCATCTATGCAATCCTTACCCATGAAGGTGCATCTTGTTAAGAATGTAGGCCTCCCATTCTCGACTATTACAAGAGGTGCTCCTTATTCCCACTTTGAAATTCTCTGTTCCCTAGTGCATTTCACTGGGGGGACAAGCTCATCTCGCCTTTCAAGCTTGGATTTATTTATTCTTTTTTGATACCTAAACTGCAGCAAATTACCTGAGATACTTGTTCTTAAACACTTTTGTGATTTTTAATTCTGGGCACATTTTGATGGTAAGAGAATCCCACTTGTGAGTTATCTTACTTCTCGTTGAAAATGAATAAATGAAAGCAAAGAGGAAAACATGAAAGTAAATATAAAGAGAGGCACTGATGTTTTCGAGATATCAATGATGTGGATTCTGGTTTTCATTAAATGACAGAAGAAGATCGTTGATTAAAATGAGCAAGTGAAATCATAGGCCACATAAATGAACTCACAGCTGCCTTCTAGAGGTACAGTGTTGGCTAGATCACAACTATAGAAACAGCAGAATAAAACAAATGTGTTGCCATTGTATTCTTAATGAGGTTCCTGAGACGAATTCATCATTTTTTTTTTTTTTTTTTTTTTTTTTACAGTTTCCGGAGAAAGGAGCTGAGTCTAACATTGGACACGCATTAATTCAATTTGCCAAGTCCTTTCAAGGTTCACTAGCAAGTGACCTGGGAAAAAATTCATATTAAGACTTTAAAAGTTTATAAGTTCCGGAAGAGCTTAAAATAGTTAACTCATCAACTAGCCCAGAGTGAACTCAGGATACCTTGTTGAGACCAGGAAAATTAGGGGTGGGGGTGGGGAGCAGGGGGCAGAAAACAACTTCATTTGAGAAAAGGACAATTCAATTGAACAGGTCAATTTCAAACATCTTAGGTAATGAATGACAATGGGAGTGATCGTGTTCTGGCAGATCTGATGAAATCACATTTTATCCCTAAATTTCTAAATGACTTTGATCAAGAGGTCTTGGAAGCTCACAAAACTTCCAAAATGAACTGGCTAGCTTACCTTCTTGTCTTATTTTCAGAAAAGCTTTGGACTATTTGTACCTTCAAAGTTTGTTACAGAACTAAACTTACCTATAAAGGTAGGAACAACTCTGGTGAGTGGCAACAGCTGCATAGAAAACACAAGGACAATTTATGAATATCTTGCAATATAAACAGAAGAGTCAACTGGGAAATTACTAACATCAGCTCAAACCCACCATATAAATTATGTGATTCTAATTCCAACCTCACCAAAATGCCAAGAGACCACATATCGTGGGCTTTGAGATATTCATTCCCAAGTCTTTGAATGGCAAAGGAGTAGATAGAAAAATAGAATTATTTGACTTGAAAAGACCTTACCTATATACCATAACATCCATCATTCCGTAGACATTTATAGAGCACTTACCCTCAGCCATTCATTGCTCTAAGCACTTTACAAGTTGATCTCTTGTAATTCTCACAGCAACCTTATCACATAGGTACTATTGTTATCCTAAATTTAAGAACTCAGTGCTTGGAACTGTTACTTGGCTTAAAAGTGGCAAATCCTAGGCTGCATAGCCAAGCCTCCCTGGGCTGAAGTTTCCAGCTACTACCCAACCGGATGGCTTGTAAGTGTAACAGCTGGGGAAAATGCCTTATTCCCTCAGGCTTCATCTTTTCACAGAATGAAACAGGGATGCCCTTTGCCATTCCTCTTTTCCTCTTAGGAATACAGGAAGACAACCGTGGGCATATGTTCGAGGTCTGGCGCTGCCTTTTAAAGGAGTTTTAATGTTCTTGACAGAGTATCTATTAAAATACTTGTGTCTTCCTTTGGAGCTTCCAGTCTCTGTTTGCACTGAGCCCCATCCAGCGGAATGATAGAATAATGTAAACTTATATTAGTCACCTATTGCTGCCAAAGAAATGGCCCAAAACATCATGATGGCTTAAAAATAATCTATGTCATACAGTTTGTGTGGGGCAGGAATATACGCCCAGGAAGCTGGGATTAGGGGTTGGCTGAGGCTGCTGTTATCTGAAAGCTCAACGGAGGCTGGGGAGCTGGTCCTGAGATGGCCCGCTCATGGGACAGGCAAGTTGCTGGCCATTGGTTAGGAGCGCTTGTCCCTCCCTACATGGGCATCTCCACAGGGCTGCTTGAGTGTACCCACAATGCAGCTGACCTCCCCCAACACGAGGAATCCAAGAAAGAGCAAGGCAGAAGCCACACTTTCTTTTAGGACATCAGCTTGCAAGTCACACATGTCATTTCCGCCATCTCTTATTGGCTATACAGGTCTGATATAGGAGGGGACTCCCCGAGGGCTTGAGTACCAGAAGGTAAAGATCATTGGGGGCCACTTTGGAGCCCGCTACCCCTGTACTCTACATAGAGAAGCTAATAATAAGTATCATTTACTAAAGTGCTTACTATGTGCCAAGAATGGGCTCAGCACTCTACCTATACGATTTCATGTTAAGCGCACAATAACAACAACCAGGCATTACTATTATCAGCCCCAGGGTACAAATGAATAAACAGTTTGGATAAATTAAGAAAGTTATCTGAAGTCCCCTGCTGGATAAGGAAGAACCTAACCCTGAATCTAGAGTGTGATTATAAAGGCCAACGTCTTACAAACTAGAGTTTATCACTTTATGCTCTATAAATTTCTAGACAGCATTATCCAGACCAATCCCAGGGGATCAGGATTTCTCAGCCCCAGCATTAGTGACATTTAGGGCTAAATAATTCTTTGTTGTGGGAATCTGTCCTGGGCATTGTGGAATATTTAGTATCATCCCTGGTCTCTACCTACGAGATGCCAATATCACCGTCTCTCAGTTGTGACAACCAGAGATGTCACCAGAAATTCCCACATGTCCTCCGGGGGTGACATCACCCCAGATTGAGAATCATTGCTCTTAAAAAAAAAAAAAAAAAAGAGAATCATTGCTCTTAATATTTCTCTCACTAGAATTGTTTTCTCTTGAGATCCCATTTAAGTGCAAAATTGTAAGCATTAGAGGCAAATTTCTTTCACTGAAATGAGAATTTTAAAGGAGTACACATTCATTCCACAAACACTTACTGTCTCCCTAGAGACCTGTACACACAACTATAAAAATGCCTACAATGGTCATCGTGAACTTGCCAAGGTATGTAGGAATGAGTTATTAATTGTTGGAGATTAAAATCTGCACTATGGAATAGCCAGGGAACTAAGAATTGGCTTGCTGGCCCAGATTAGGCTGACCAAATTCTGAACTGCAGGAGCAACCAACTTAATTGTAACAAAAGGTACAGTTTCCAGATGCATTCCATTTATCCAGTTCAGAAGGAATTTCATCTGCCTTTAAAGTAAAGTTTGGGGAATGTGTAAATTTCCACACCAGTGTTGAATCTATGCGTTGTTACTGGTAATGGATTTACCTTGCAATATAAACAGTTGCCATAGATCTGGTACCAGCACTTAGAAAGTCAGTTGAGAAAAATGACTTGTGATCCTGACTTGAGAAACACATTAATCTCAACAAGTTAATGCATTTTTGTCTACTGTTGAGTAATTAGGCAGCTGATTAACTGGGTACAAATATTATGAAGGAAATAAAGATTAAAATGTTCCCCTGGCGCACCATTAATACTAATTATTTGAATATATAGATGGAAATCCCTCACATTTCTAGCAGTTTCTGGCAACTTGTAGAAAGTTAAACCATCATACAGGATAGTAGGAACCTAGCCTAGTATCTGGTATAAAAAAAGCACTCAAAAACCTTAGGCGAATAAATGAATGATCTTGTAAAGTTTGTGAGCTTCATTTTCTAGAAGACTCATAAGAAATGTACTTCTGCCACGGGTTTAAAATCCTAATTCTTCTCTTCTACCACATTCCCAATTATCTTTTAACACTTTCTGATATAAATGCCTAACTCATCAGCTCATTCTTTGACTTTGAGAGTTGATTCGATTTTGCATTGGTGTTGAACTTAGATGCTCCTTTCGAGTTGGCCCAGTGCTTGGTTCTCAGCGCATCTGAGAATGAGTGGGGAGCCTGCCAAATTATACCATACCGAAGGGGAATGTTTGATTACAGGTCTGAGCATCTGGCATCCTAAATATGCATTACCAGGGCTTGTTAAGACCACCAGGTTCACTGTCCCTCCAAGATAAGCTGATGGCACAGGTGACCTCCCCCAAAGCATTAGAACATCACCAAGTCCTATGAAACACTTTGAGAAGTAGTTACATTTTGTAGCAATATTTTAAAAAAGAGCAAGGACAGGGTTTGATAGCATACACTAAATATTTGTAGGCCAATCATTATAGCTATGTTTGTGACAAACATTATCTCACTTTAATCTTCCCATGGATCATGAACTGTGATTTAGGATTACCTCCATTTTTCAGATGAGGAGATAGAAGCTTCGAGAGGTTAAGGAATGTGCCACAGGTCACAGAGCTAATAAATGGTAAACCTGGTCTTGGAACCCAATATTCTTTTTGACTCCACAGTGTGGGCTCCTCACCACTGTGATTTATGTCTTCAAATGAATATGTGAAAGGAAAAAAAACACATCAAAACAATAAACAGCACATAAGTTGAGTTCATATCTAAAAGGGATCAAAGACCATTATGGCATCCCTCTTCTCCCACACTGAGCAGCGACATCTCATGCGATCAACAGCTATCACGAAAACAATAGTGTGTGATTTACAAGACTAGATCATAAGGCACTCTCCAATCTATTGTGACTTTCACCTTGCACTGTCCAGAATCACTCTCTCTGGGAGAAGCCAGCCACCATGTCATGAGGATGCTCCAGAAGTCCTATAGAGAGGTCCCGTGACTAGGTCCTAAGGACTACCAGCAACCAAAACTGATTTCCCATGCATGTGAATATGTCAGCCTGGAAGTAATTCTCACACCCCAAGTCAAACCTTCAGATAACTAGAGTGCTGGTAAACCTCCTAGCTGCAGTCTCATCGGAGACCCTCAGCCATCCTAAATCCTTGGTCTACCAATATTCTGTGAGATACAAATACTTCCTGTTCTACATTTGTGTGTGGGTCATTTGTTACACAGCAATAGCTAACAAATACAAAAGAAAAGGATGTTTTCAAGGAGGCAAATACAATGATGAACTAAGATGGATAAGGAGGAGAAGTAAAGAAATGGGGGGTGTGCAAAAACAGTTGGATGGATATAACTGAATAACAGCCCAGCTCCTCACGATGGTCTACATCACCAGGCCCCCGATACTCTTGGACATACCCTCCCCCTCTTGCTCACTGAACACAGCCACACTCATTCTGCGAGTGCAATTGTAATTGTTGCTTCAATAAACCAAGCTCATCCCTGCCTGTGGACTTTTTTGATGGCAATTTCTTTATCTGGGACACTCTTTTTTTATTGTTAAATCTATTGAGTGCCATAGGTTAGTAAAAATTACATAGGTTTCAGGCATACAATCCTACAATATATTGTGCTGGTTGCATCGTGTGCTCATCATGGGACACTCTTTGTCTGAATCACTACACTGCTGACTCCTTTTCATTCTTTAAGTGTCACCATAAAAACCACTTTTTCAGAGAGAAGTGCCTCATCTAGGTGCCATCTCCCTCCTCCCACTTAGCTGCCCTATAACCTCGCCCTATTTTATTTTCTTGCTATTCCTCAGCACAACCTAAAATTATTATGTTTGCTTGTTTGCTTATTGATCTCAAGAATCTGAGAGAACAGGGACCTTATCTACCTTGCTCACTACTGTGTTCCCCAGATTCTTCAATACTTAGCCTGGCCCAGAGAGGGATAGTAGTATAATAGAAACTCCCGAATTGAATGGATGCATAAAAAGAAGCAAAGAGAAAGAATAGCTTGAACCATGACTAAGGCAAACAGTACAAAGTACTGACAACGAGGAAATGCCAGGTGGGCAGGAAGTAAGAGCGCGAAGGGAGCAGCAAGTGAGAGGTGCGTGAGGACACCTGTCGCCTTGCAAGATGACAAACCGCCATTCACAACCAAGCTCCGGGAAGCGAGCCAAGCACAGTGAAGCCAGATGCTAAAAATTTAGCTTCTGAGTAGAAGGGCCCCTTGGCCACAGGAACAAGGCCTCAGATGTATCAGGGGAGAAGTGAGGAGCGCTCTCCTACTTGGCCACCCCTCCATCCTGACACTGTAGCGAATCCCATCTCTAATTCCTCGTGACTTCTCCAGCCCTCTGAATGTGGCCATATGGGACGGTCCATGTCCTCTGGGAAGCCATCCTCCAATTTCATAGAACACACAGCAGCTCCAAAGAAAATTCCACCAAAACATGAATAATCTTGTCTCCTCGTTCCCTACCACACATTGTTCTTCCTTCCACCCTAATTGGACACTCTGAACCTGGTACCAGGGCATTATTGGCAACTGAAGCCATAGCAGCCACACCCCAATTATGAATTTACAGGCTGTTGACATAAAACACAAAGGTGGTTTTAATCATTAAAGACAAAACCAGGAATAGTTGGCATTTTATGCCCAACTGCATGTTGCTCAATGTCTACAGTTGGGCAACTCTTGGCTTCAAACTTGAAGTGAAACCCAATTCCTGTCTGTCTGAATCACTCACTGGTCCCTTAAGTAGATTTCAGCACATTAAATCAGGCCATTAAATTCATGGGTGAGGTCTTAACCCGGATAATAAGTTTCTGTTTTGAAAGAGAAACAGCTTTCCCTCTTTCTGGTGAAATAATACTTTTATTTATTTATTTTTTTAGTTTGTCTTCATATTTGGGAAATGGCGTGAGTAATCACCAATAATTCGTAATAAGAGGCTGATTCCCCTGGCACCTTTACTAGCCCCCAGGGATTGTGGCTAGCAGTTGGAATGGCTTCATTTCATCCAACCTGAACCCAACTATGCAATGGGGTCCCCAGAGTCATTGGAATGGCATCTTTGACCTTAGCATGAACAACTGAAAACAAACTCACACAGTGATGCTTACAGGAAATGAGGAAAGGATCCAATTCTGAGAAAAGATCTGCAATGTTTATGGTGTTTTTCTCTTTTCCCTCATTTTCTTTTCTTTTTGGTAATTTCTCCCATCTTTCTACGTCATAAAGTAGTACTCATTTATCTACAAGAATTTGATCAAAACCCTTGGTTCCTTTGGGTAAGACGAGAGTCCTAAGCCAGTGTCTCCAGTGTCAAGGTCGCAGCTGTCCTCTGATGGTTCCTGCCTTTCACTGGAAAAAAAAGAGTACACTGACCTGGGAGCTCCCCCAGTTCAGTGCTTTTTCTGTATCTCTCTCTCTCTGTCAAAAATAAAATAAGTAAAAAAATATATATTTTAAAAAAGAGTACAGAAATGGCTCTTCCTGGCATTTGGTGGAAGTTTAGGACCTTTGTTAGGCTGAGAAAGGCTGAGAGACAGAGAGACAGAGAGACAGAGACAGAGAGAGAATAGGAGAGAAAATGCAGACCAGAAAAAGAAAAGAAAATGAATAGGAGAGACGTTGGGCAGAAGAAGAGACTCAGCAGGACAGAAGCAAAACAAAGCCAAGGGCTTTATGTGCTGAAAGGAGGGGGGGGGGGCCGGTGACTCTCAGAAGCCCGTGTAGCTATGGCTAAGTGAAGGCTCTTGAGAAAGGATGTCCTAAATCGACAACTTCTCGGGGCGCCTCGCCCTTACCCATCTGTCTGCCTCCGCCAGCATTTCCACCTCTGCCTTCCTCTGTGGCCAAGAGGCTGACTTCTGTGACCCTCCACATCTTTTGCCAGTGGCTGCATTTGGGTTCAGCCAATAGGAGGCAGGCCTCAGCAGGCTCTCTGTGGACCGAAAGTGAGAAAGGTCAGAATAGTGCTTCTCCATTGCTGTGGCCACATGCGGGCCACTGGCTTCACCCCACTGACTACGTCTCCTTCCGGGCAGCGCCGGTGCTCACTGGGCGCCTGCAAGAAAGACTTCCTGTTTCGCCCCTTTAGGTTATAACCTTAGTCCATAGCACAGGTATTATTTGCAAAAGGTCTCTCTCCCAGAAAGAAACAAATGTTATTTCTGATCATCATGGTGTCCATCCCGCCATGTACCCTGACATGAGCTTGTTTCCCCTTGGAGAAGAAAGAATGACTGTCCTTTTCCTATAGTGGCAAATAAATGACATCATTACACACTCCCGCCAAGCTAACTGACTATGTCCTTTTTTCTTTTTTTTTTTTTCAAGTAAAGGAAAGCATTGAACCAGACAAAAGAACTTTAAGTCCTAATACCATTTCTAGAAATGGAGTCTAAGAAGAAAGAAATAAGTTTTGAAGAAGAAAAAAAAAGTACACAGAAATAAAGCAAAGAAATGGACTCGAACCCCAAACCAAAGGTATCAGCTAGAAGTGCTTCTCCACCAAGCTTATGTGGAATCCTAGGCCCCTTCTCTGAATCGCATACACAGACCACCATGCGAACTCATTGCTCAAGCTAAGAAAAGGCTCCGTCTAGGAAGAGAAACTGAAAGATTGCTGACTGCCTCGGCTGAGCATCTCTTTGCCAAAGTACATAAACAAGGGTCTTTGGACACGCAGATGAGATTTTCTGCCACACATTTTGGCCCATAGACCAGTTACAAGGCCCCTGAGTTTATATTATGGCCCAGGAATCACCATCCCCAACAGGGGTTGTGATAAAACTTCTGGGTGAACTCAACCAGGAACTCTGTGTACAAAAACTAAAAAGCCTAAACTAGGAAAACAATGTCCTACTGTGGATGAGGCCAAAATGCCTTCTTATGAGCATTTTCCCATCAGCCACACATCTCCCACTAATGCTGGTTTTAAACACTGGGCTTCCCAACAGCACAGACCTAGGAAGAGTTTGCTATCCCATGCTGGTAATTTTGAGGAAGACAAATAACAATAACCAATTTAAAATGGCCAGTTGTCAGGAATGCTGGGATAGCTCAGCGGTTGAGCACTTGCCTCGCAATCATGAGGTCTGGAGTTCGATTCCCGGCCCCAGCCAGTGCAAAACTGGCTGAACTGCGGTGCAACTGGTAACCACTGGGATGGCAGTGAAGATGCTCACCTCCCACGTGGGAGGGCCCCAGTTTGGTTTCCACCTCACACAGCTCCCGTCCACCTGTGTGGAATGAAACCATCTCACAATTCATGATGTACAACTATGGAGACTGCTCCGGGCCCTCCTCCCTTCTCTCTCTCTTTCTCTCTCACCTTCTCTCAAAACAATAAAATAAATCTTAGTAAAAATAAAATAAAAATGGCCCATTGGCCAACAATAAATGGTAGAGAAAACAGGAAATCTGAAGGGAAATAAGGTAACTTCTTTGGTAAACCATTTTTTAAAGACTAAATACGGCTGTCTGAGTTGAAGACTTTTATGTGTCAGACAGAATAAGCATCGGAAGCCTTGACGAGATTCTGATTTGACAGTAATACCATTTCTCTTGAAGAAGCAGGCTAATGACAGACTGCTTGCTGCACACAGGCATCTCCAAGGCCTGCTTCCCAAAGCCAGTGACCCCCGGCAGTAAACTGAGATTGCGGGGTAGTGTCGTGGTGTTGCGAGCTATTTCTTAAACACAGACTGGATAATTACAGTGTATTCTGTGCATGTCCTGAAACACCTGGAGTAAGTGCTCTGCCAATAAAACCAGCTCCTGCAAGGAAATCCATATAAGTACATCCTGTCTGGTCTCGGGTCACCGAGACTCCTTTGCCCTTCCTTTCTCCTTCTCCACCAGAGCACCTGGGCCAACTCGGGAATATTCGCGTGGGGAGAGGAATTCATTCCTGACCTCAGACATGATGGGTTCATGGGATGACATATTTGAGATGAGCGTCTCTGGGTCATCTCATTCTCCTCAGCTACTGGCGCTGTCAACGACCACAGGGGGCGCTTTTCCAAACAGGCCCAGAGCACTTCCTTTCATGCCCTCTGCTAAAGCACTGACTGGCATGTAGGTGCCATGCGGAAGACACTTCTCCTCTCCTTACTCCTCTGAGCGTTCATCCTTTGACTTGCAGACAGATCTGGGCAGTCATTTACACACCCACACATCAACGACGTACAACTATGAAGACTGCTCTGGGCCCTCCCCCTTTTCTCTCTGACCTTTGCTCAAACAATAAAATAAATCTTTTTAAAAAAGAAGAAGTAACCTACCTAAAGGTCAGTGACAGAGCTGGAGCTCAAAGCCCAGCAGGTAATGACCACAAACCTCATCCACACGCAGGGTGGCTGCACTTACTACACCTGACTAGAAAGCGCTAAATGAGAGGACTTACGGAGACCTGACTACGTGCCCAGCACTGTGCGAGGTGCAGGGGGTGAAACATGACAGGCAAAGCAAACACAGTCCCTGCCCCCAGGGGGCCCCAGGTGGGTCTGATCAGGTGGGTGTGTGGAACTGTGAGTCCCTGAACGTTGCTTTGGTTCCGGTGATGAGAGTCTTTGCTCATTAAGACCTGCTCCTACAGCAACCCTCCAAGGTGCGGCCCTGCTTGGTGGGTGGCATTTCTAAGAGCATCTAATTCGCCCAAATTCATATACTACTTAAAGCACATACTCCCCTTGGTTCATAATTTCCCTTTTAGGATCTCGGTGCACAGCCTCGACCTTTCCATTTCTCCCGCAGTGTCTGAAGTGGGGGCTTTCCACTGGCCTTACACAAGTCAGCCAGGTAGACATGCAGCCACCCCAGTTTACGGCTTTAGAAAACGGGTGTGTAACCTCACGCAGATCAACTCTGAATGCATTGCGAACTGCTGCGCCTTAGAGGCACCGCGGGGATGTGTTCAATTAGCCATGAGGCTGTACAGCATACACCCCCCTAAAGGTTACTCATCCCAGCGAAGTCAGGACCGAATTAGGATCAGGTTTCTACAGGGTCTATGACAATGGTTGAGATGTGGAAAAAGTTTTCTAACATAGGAAGAAGAAACATCAAAACCACATGTAATAGATGTTTTGTTAAATATTTACGAAGCCATAAAATAATGTCAACAATCAACTGTTCCTGAAATTAGTGCATACACATGCACATATGTGTACATAGGTGATATATATGTGCATATGTATGCGTATGTATGCATATGTATGAGTGTGTGTGCATATACATATAATTATGACGTAGTGTGGGATAGGGTGGAAGTCAAATCTCTTATGGTATGTGGTAGGGCATTCCATACTATAAGAGCAACCTGATTTTGAGAGAAAGTAATCTGTGAAAAGTAGTTGGAGAGGGTGTCGAAAATTTAACAGCATTTTGAATTAGGCTTTTCAAGAGCAAGCCAAAGCAATTATTTTCTCTTTGCTATTGGGTAGATTTTTAAAAACCAGTTCTTGTCATTAACTGTCTCAAACAAGTAGCTCACTTGTCATGGCAGTGGGTCCACGCTCACTCAGTGCCTACACTGTTGTGTGAGGATCACATTCTTCGTTAAGACTGAAGCCTAATCAACATCTTCAATGCCCTCTTGGGTTCTTTGGCACAAAGAAACTGGACACAACATCCACAGTGTCTTCTTGAGTGATTCTTTGGCAAGAGACAACATGACGTCCCTTGCCAGGGAGGGTGAGGAATGTTACCCCGTGAACCTGCTAACCTCAACCCCCTGCCTCTGGTCCGAATGACTCACTGGGAGGCCTGCCCTGCTGCGACTGGGTTGGCTGAGCCTGACAAACAGGCAGTTTGGCCCTTTTGATGTGTCTAGACACAGACATGATTCAGAAGGCCCCTCTCACGAGCTCCTCAAAGGAGCGCTGAGACACTCGGCAGACAGAAGGCTGCCTGCTAAGCGCTCCTGCTCCCGCCTGCAACGCATGCTCCTCAGTCCCTGAAGGACTCTGGTGATGGCTCAGCAGCCTGAGAGATCCTGGCCTCTCCTTCCTAATACACAAAAGTAAAACTTCCAAGCCCCGTGAAAAGGTGCCCTCTGACAATACCCACGTGCCTGTTTTTGTTCTGTGGTTCAGAGAAGGTTTTCGATACCGACACTGACAAAAGTGGTTTGCAAACGTGAAACACACCTTTCCTTGTCTCTTCTAGGTGTTTTCTAGACAGAAGTTCTTAACCTGGGGGGTAGGAGATGGATGCAGGGGAGATCTGGGAACCCCTGAAAGACCATCACAATGGGGGTGTATGTGTGCATGGGTATTTTGGGGGTAGGGCCCATCGCTGGGGGCTTGAAAGTGAAGAGTCTTCTAGCTCTTTGAACTGACCGAGCTGGTATAGCGTAGATTTCCTGAACGTGTACTTAGGGCTAGGCCCCTTGCTAAGCATTCATGTAGTCCTCCCACCCAAGTTACAAGTTGACACTACCACTTTCATCATCCCCGTCTTACCAACCCCCAATTAACCAGCCAATAATTGTGGCACAACCAGAAATCAGACCCAATCTGGTTCTACATCTGCATCCCAGACCGCCTCGTGGAAATGACACAGGTACAGCAGCAAATGTCTTCCCATTTTAGCTGTGCGTAGTCTGAGTGGAAAACTAGAAAGAAATCTGGCTCCAATAGAGAAGAAATGCTGACTCATCTGGGCTGTTTGTTGATCAAAATACCCGGAGCGTTAGTGCGCTCTCTTGTGTCTTGTAGGTATGACTCCTGTAAAAATTCATGGGCAGCATCTGCCTAGCAAATGCACCTGACACCCCAGGAACTGTGTTTCTTCCCTGGGGTCTTTGGTGTCCCCCCAGGGAGATACGTCCTCTGTTTCCCTGCCAAGTCATTTCAAGAGGACCTATGCTTTATTGGGACACACAGCTAGCGTTATGGTCTTTCTAGGCCCAAGTATTCACACTTAATGAGATACACATTGTCCAATGTTCACTGCTTCTCTCTCCCGACGGGATGATGCAAGTAGACTCAGGTTATGCATTTTGTCATGTTTCTGCTGGTCATGGGTTTTGATGGAAGGAGTATGAGCTCTGGAATTAGGTAGCTCTGTTCGTAGCCTTAGTGGTTGGAAGCAAGATACCTGTACAAACAGTAGCAATGGAAATATTCGCACTAGTCATACTTATTAATAACATTTATGGACGTTTTTGTTTACATGTCAGACAAATCATTCTATCTTCACAACAACTTTCTGGGAGAGGGGCTATTATCACTTATGTTTTGCAGAAGGAGGGATAGAGGCAAATAAAAGTTTGGTAAGATGACTAGAGCCACCCAGATGACAAAGCTCAGAGACAGGAAACGAACTGATGAAATTGGTCACCCTGAATATTTGCTCACTATTTTGTGTCTTGAAAGTATGAATGTGGGTATACTTTGTAACCCAAATTTTAACAGATGAAAACTCAGACTTCTACCCTCCATGATTTTATTCTAATGTCTTTTCCTAACCTATATTATTTGAAGCACGGTGACGATTTTAGCAGTCCTTGGAAAGGTGGTGTCTGTTTACTGATTTTGCTGATCAGTATCTTTCAGTAAACACATTTGTCCACTGAACAGTAAAAATTATCATCTGGGGGAACTGCCTCATCTTAAATGAAGGGTTTAACCTGACCCTGAAGTTCATGGCTTTATGAGTCGGCTCTGACTCACTTTCCCGGTTTGCATGGAAATCCAGGAGAAAGACTTATAATCAAGCTGGGTGTCGTTGTGTGGCTGTTTTTCTTGCCGTGGCCTTAAAGGTGCTCACACAGGGTTGAGAAATAGAAGCAATGGGACATAGAAAATGGCATTAGCTTTCCAGTCAGTGTCATGTTCCAAGTGCAGAGCGGGAAGCGGTTCCGGTGGCTGCTTCAGGGAGGGGAAGGCGTAGTGTTTGGGCATTAAAGATTTACCAGGGTGTATTTTTACAATTCTATTTTGGGGCTCAGCTGAGCAAAAACCCTGCACCTTCTGAACCCGGACTCTGAACATCCTCTTCCTAGTTTACTATAAAAAGAAGATTCTTTAATGAAAAATAGGTCTCGGATGAGAGTCTACAACGCCCTAGAGTTCTCGCCTGCCTTCCTGGTGGTTCCTGAATTTCTGCCTGAACAAGCAGGAATTTCTGGTGAATGGTCAGAAGGAAACAAAAGTAAAAGATGGGCTTTAAGGTCCTGATTCAGAATGGAAAGGGGAGGAAATCACCACGCGAAGGGTTTCTGACCTAAACTCCCGGTGCTGCCTTGGAAGAGAGCACACTCTTCAACACCGGGAGTTCTCATCCTCTAAACTGGGGTTTTCATTTCTCTTCAAAAGTTAGATGTGTCTACTGTGGGCCCGCTCCCTGTTTGGCACCATTGCTGACCGCTGCGTCCCCAAAGCCGCTGTGGGCAGGGCAGGCCCTCTCTGGATTTCCCCAGTCTCCACCATTCCCTGTTACTGCTTACCTGGTCTCCTTCCCTCATTTAAACCCCTTGTCCTACCTGCTGTGCTTTTGGGGTTTTAGCATGTGCTATGGGCAAGCCCTCTGTTTAACTCCAATCTTCACTTTACTTACACAAAAAAGCCAAAAAAAGTTACTGTCTCTTTTGTTGTCCTCAGCTCTAAAATTCTATAACCGGAGTAAGTACCTCTTTACACTCCTGTAAGGTCTCACTGGTGACAGCAGGAAGAGAGAAGCTCAACATGACATTCCCAGGGAATTTCTGGGGGCAGGAATTTTTCTAGAGTGTTAGGATTGGCACGTGTATGAATTTTTATTCTCCTATTTCACCCTCTTCTTTTTTTTTTTCTTTTCCAACTGGAAAAAAAACAATCAATCAAATGTCAAAACCCCATTCTCTAGCTCCTGGGTCATTCCTTGCACAACCGTGTGCTTTTCTCCGGTGACAGCGTCAGGTTCCCAGATGGGCGATTCCAGCCACTGGGTCACACTCCACTGACTGAAGCGTTCCTGTTCTTGCTTACATGGACTACATCCCCAAAGTCACCTTGCAAACTCCTCCCGGAGAGCATTCTTGGACTAGAGGCACTTCTCCAAACTCTACCAGGGGCCCTAGAAGACAAGCAGATACTGACTGGATGTTGACTATCACTTAGAGCAGACCCTCCAGTCGTCCTCACCCGGCCTTTCCAGCTCACAGATGGGCTTCATTTACCCCATTTGGTATTTATAAACATTGTGGCCCGTTGCTAACACAATTAATTCATTTAAAAGACTTTTCGCATAAACTCCAGATTTCTGATGACTCTTTAAGTCAGCAGGTGCATGTCCTGTGGGCCCCCAGGCCTGTTTGGCGAGAATGGGCCAGGCTGAGCAGGGCAGCCCCAGAGACGGGTCTGAGCTCTCCAGCCTGACATGCCCCCCCCACACACCCCACCGCCACCCCTGGTTCATGGGCCCCGTGCCCCACGCTTCTAGTCCAGAGAGTGATGGGGTTTGATCTGCAAGTTCCTGTTTGGATCTGAAATGCTAGCGCACCAGAAGAGCAGGGGGCAAACCCAATTCTTCTCAAACATCCGCACATCACTGAGGTAAAAGCACCTGCGACTAAACATGATGCCCACTTTATAGATGATCAAACGAGGCTTAGAGAAATGGACCTCGTGTGCATGTCTAACAAGGGAACAGGCAAGGCACGTCGGACCCCAACGTCTATTTACTTCACCAGGTTGTGATGCTTTGTTCTTGTTTTCTTCTCTCCTCCCTTCTCCCCTCGCTCTCTTCCTTCTTTCCTTCCTTCCTTCCTTCCTTCCTTCCTTCCTTCCTTCCCTCCCTCCCCCTTTTCCTTTCTCTCTTTCTTCTTCTTTCCTTCCTTCCTTCCTTCCTTCCTCCCTTCCTTCCTTCCTTCCTTCTTTCCTTCCTTTTTCTTTCTTTCCTTCCTTTCCTTTCCCTCTCTTCCTTCCTTCCTTCCTTCCTTCCTTCCTTCCTTCCTTCCTTTTCTTCTTTCTCTCTTCCTGCTTGCTTGCTTTTTTCTTTCTCTCCTTCCTTTTTTCTTCCCTTCTTCCCTCCTTTCTCCCTCCCTTTCTTTCTTTTCATAATAATGTTTACAGGAACAGTGAATTGATTCAAAAGAACTTTCGGATTTCTGGCTTCTCCTCTAAACTTAGGAAAGTCACGCTTCGTCAGTATTGAGCGCCCCTTCTCCGCCCTGCCCCCCACTTCCCAACAACTGGCAGGGTTGAACAGGAGCGGTCCCCTGGGGCAGGGACCAGCCTCTGAAGGCTGCTGACGTTCCTGCCCACATCCTTTTTACCTCGGATTTGCTCCAACCCCTCATGCTCCTGCCAACACCCTCTCTCAGCAGAGCAGACTTTCCAGCAGGCACCCTGCCTGGGCCCACCAGCCATTTAGTCCATAAAAATGTCTTCATTTCCATTTCTTTTCAAACTCAGAAGAAAAGTAAATATGAGAATGATGATGTACCGATGAATCCAGGCTGGATAGCACTTGTCCTTATGCAAGCTAGTCATTAAATTGAATTTCTTTTCTTTTCTTTTTTTTTAATTGGAGGAAGTAGTCCATGAAGGCAAAAGTGCCTACAGCTGGCAAAATTGCCACTGCAGTACGAATGTCAGGCTCGAGCCCCTGCCCTAGCCAAGTTGCAACTGTTTTTCAGAGTTTCTACTGATGCATTTAACCTTTACAACAGCCCTGTGCAACGGGTGCTGTTATTCCCACACTTGTTTTATGAGAAACAGAAACAGCCTCAGAGACGCTGAGTAATTTCCCTAAACTCTCAGAGTCACGAAATGTTGGAGCCAGGATGGGAATCTAATGTTTGCCATTTTAACCTCGCTGCTGTTTACTGATTTAACGTTCATGAGAACTCTGTGAACTGGATGCTCCTAATAGCCCCATTTTACAGGTGAGGAAACTGAGGCATGGAAGAGCTCATTAATTAGTCCCTAGGTTACCGTATCCTATGGCTCTGGGTGCCAGGCACTATACACAATCCTCCATACTCAGTTGCATTTGGCTCTGCAAATACTCTAAGAAAGGAGTCATCACCCCATATTACAAATTCAGACGCTGAGTCTCAAAGACACCACGTGAATCCCTTTGGTTTACACAGCAATTATACAGCGTTGAACACAGAGCTCAGCCCTGAACTATTACCACTCCGGGAGGTCTCCTCCTCTGTTCCAGTGGCTCAGATCTCAAGTGGCCACTTCTCTCCCTCTTCCATGCCTCATTTTCCCCATACATCCAGAAAATATTAAGAGCTTTGCGATCTGGCCCAAACTGGGACTGCACTTTAATCTTAGGAGTTCATGTAAAGGTCACGGTGCATCTGCCAATGATTGACAGCTGAACTTCATCACCTCCAGGACACACTGTGAAGTCATTCAGTTCACAGATTGCAAAATCAAATCAGAAGCATTTTCTTCTATTCCCCTTAGATAGGCAAACAATGACAAAGGTGCTCTCTACCAAATAACACTCAAAAGGTAGCACGTTCCTTCATTTGCAAGCTCTTCTGTCTGTCAAGATGAGCATTATTGATACCAGAGTAGCTAAAAGATGGATCGGTTGTATTTACAAATTCACCTAGAGGTTTTAGTTTTTTCCCTAAAAATTAGCAAAGTTCAAGAAGCGCCAAGGTTGATAAATACTCAGATTTGGTCTGTATCGTGTAAGGTTTGTCCAGAGAAGCAGGATCGTGGTAAGTGGTAGAGAAAGGGGATTCGTTACAGGATAAGCCCTCCTACAAGTGAGGAAGCTCAGAAGTCTTAAGTCCTATTGCTTCTGGTTGAGGGAGGAGCCTAGAATCTCTGGCATATACTAGAACTTGTCTTTCCCATTGTCTCTGCTGTCCGTGACGTATGTGACCAGTAGGACAGGTGACCCTCCTCCCCCACTATGGATTTGCACACCCACCTGGACCAGGATGCAAAGACCAGAAGGAGCTGATGGCCGGGGGTGCCGAGTGGGGGGGTTAGAGGGAACCCTACCTTGTGCCAATGAGCTGTGCCCTCACATCAGCCACTGGCTGCACGAACTGCGGAAGTGTGGGCTCCGCACCAACCTCAGGGTGCTTAGAACATGGCTGCCCCTTCACTCGTCTAAATCATGAGCCCATTGCTCTCACAGGCCATCCCGACCTGAAAATGGACAGGAAAGCAAATGCCAGGAAATCTCCTACTTGAGCTAAATTGACAGTGCAAATCTACCATCCAGCAGATGACTGTCTACACGTCAACATTAATAATACAGAAGCGAATGCATTGTTCCATCCATCCATCCATCCATCTGCTCGCGTTCATGTAACAAATACTGGGCAGCCCTTCCTAGGCCCAGAGGTGACACAGGTGAGCAGAATGGAGTCCGGCTTCCCCTGGAGTCCCCTGCTCCTTCCATCTGGACACTGGTCTCCCCATTTCCCCTGAACATAACCCCTCCCATCTCATCAATTTCTCTATAAAATTGCCAAAGCAATGCTTCTAGAACATGGATCACCTCATTCCTCATTCTCAGGCTCCCTGGGGGCTGCCCAATCTGCTCAGGATAAACTCCAAAGGCCTTACCATGGCCCAGAAACCCTCCCCGGCCCTGCCCTGGCCCCTAACGGTTCTCACTTCCTCCCGGTATAGCCAACAGCTCACACAGCCACACGAGGCAGGTCCCTGCCTCCAGGTCTGTGAGCTCACTGTCCCCTCTGCCTGGACCACTGCCTCCCAGAGCCTCGCAGCACTCATGCTCGCTTCCTCTCCATCTCCTGAGCAAGGTCCCCTCTGTCCCCCTGCGTGGAACGCCCCAGGACACTCTCCCTCCTGTCACTAGCTTCCTATCTCTTGGTGACGTTTATCACTCCCTGACTCACTATAGATGTGTTCAATGTGCTTGTCCTGGGCCTCCCCCACTGCACAGGACACCCCAGGAGGGCAGGAACTCTGTCTTATCTGGAGTGACTTTGTCCCCGCCTAACTCTTGGGTGATACCCTTCAGATCCCTTCGAACGATCTGAATCAGCCCGTTGTGGGTAGCATGTACTTGTTCACTGCCTGTGTGTCCCCACTAGAAGGCAAGCTGAGGGGAGGGGCAGGAGGGGGCAGGAAGGGGCCTTGTCAGTCCTAAGGCAAGAGGCTGGCTGACAGCTGGCCCTCTTCCTAAGAGACACGTACTCTAAAGCGAACTTTAAGCTCAGGGGAGCAGTCGTGCCAATGAACTTTCTCCAGTCAATTGCACCTTAAAAATTTTGAAGCCCCACCCAACCAAGCGATCAAAATTCACGTTGCCAAGCAAGGGGCAAGCTGACCTCAGAGGCTTCCTGCTATGAGGTACTGATGCAAACACACCACCACGCAGGGAGTTTTCCTGCCAAAAGATTTCACCCGAGTTTAATCAGAAGGAAGCAATCCGACAACCAAACCCAGCCGGCCTGCTCGCCCCCAAACTGCCCATGTCAGAAAAAACAACTGGCCAAGGAAAGGAACTGAAGAGACAAGATAATATATGACTCTGGATCCTGAATCAGGACCTGAATCGCTTTGAATGGTATGGGTGGGCGTGGGGGTGGGGGTGGGGATTTGAATGTGAACTGTACTGCTAGCAGCATTGTGTTAGTACTGAGATTTGGGGATGTGATCATTGCATGTGGTGATGTAAAAGAATACCCCTGCTCTTAGGTGATCCTTGTTGAGGTTTTTAGGTGCAAAAGGGCATGACATCTTCAATGTACTCATCAGTGATTTAGCAAAAACAACTAGTGCACCTATTATATAATGTATAGTGTAATATATAGTGCATCTCACAGAGAGAAAGCAAATGCAGCACAATGCTAACAATTGAAGAATCTGAGTGAAAAGGGAAAATGTATTTAATGATGCTATCCTTCCAATGTTTCTGCAGTTGGAGATTTTCAAAATAAAAACTTGAAAAAATGTCTTCAAAGCACCCAGATGGATGACTGGATAAAGAAAACACAGTGTGTACACACAGCAGAATATTATTTCGCCTTTTAAACAGGGAGGCACTCCTGCTACATGCAATGACCTTGTGAACCCTGAGGACACTACACTAAGCGAAATAAGGTCACAGAAGGACAAATAACTGCACGGTCCAGTTATAAGTGGTATAAGTCCAAGTCACAGACACAAAGGATAGAAGGGCAGTGACCAGGTGCTGGGGGAGGGGAAAACGGCCACTGTTACTGAACAGGTATAAAATGGCAGTTATGCCGATGAGTAACTTTGGAAGAACTGCTGAAAACCATTGTGTTTGCAGGTCACAGTACTCTGCTGTCACTCATCATAAACGCTCTTCCCACACAAAAGAAATGAAAAATGTTTTTTCTAAACACCCAAATCCATCCACAGACAATTATCTTGCATTCCACCTGGCTTCGTTGGAATACAAGCTCTTGACAGGTGACAAGTGCCGCTTCTGCCTTCGGTGAGTCATTTCCCTGTTTAGGTGTCAGTTCGGGGTTAGATACTTCACATTTCCCGGGGGCTGAGTAGGGAACATATATGATATTCTATACACGGCTCCTGACTTTAGATTCGATGTGTGTATGTTAATACCGCTTCACTCACACACAAGCAGAGTCACCCCGTTGGGCTTGCCCCAGTTGACACTGACCTTATCCTTGAACTCTGCCTCCACTAGCCCCCCTGCCCACCCCGCCTTCCCTGGGTGAAGTCACACTTTAATGGGAAAGCCCCACACCTCCTTGGCCTCTCTGAAGCTGCCCTCAGTAGGTCAGTAGTGACCCCACAGGCACCTGACACCCTCAGGACGTCTTATCTACGCTGTTGACTAGAGGAGGCAAGCAGCAGGGACACTGATAGGTGGCAAGGAGGCATGCTGCGGATGGAGCCTTCTGTTCTCACCAACCAGGTCACCTCCCGGGTCCCTGTCCCTCTGCGGCCACGTGCTGTGTGAAGGAGTCAACTGTCAGGAGAACTCACGGAGTTGACACAGACCCAGTGGGAGCCTGGTTAAATAATTAACTCAGCCCAGACTCCAGCTTGCACTTTCTGACCTCTCATCTGAACCCAGCAAAAAACAAGTCCTAACACTCGGAACTGAAAACTCTGTAAACCCCGAACCTTGTACGCAAGGTTCACAGCAGGAAGCAGACAGTGTTCCGAAAGATGCCCTCTCAGCCAAAGGTGCCAAAGGTGCTAAAACTATAAAACAGGCAGAAAGAAAAAGAGGAGTGTCAGCAGGCAAAACAAGTGATAACGCATGATTTTTTAAACTGTGAAACACTTCAGACATGCAGAAAAATATCTCCCATCCAACCTTGTCAAAGCTTAACATTGGCCATTCATGCCCCAATATTTTAATACAGATACAGTTGAATTGCCCTGCTCTCTTTTCAAAAAATTGACCCTCATTCCTCCTTCCCCAGAAAGAATGGCTATACTGAATTCCTGATTTGGTTGTTTATTATTCCCAAGCATGTCTTATACAATTACTATGCAGGAACACATTCATGAGGTATTGTGCGTAGGTTTCATTTGGAGGATCTCTTTCCACAGTTTGCTCATTATTCAACATGACGCGTTTGTGTTCTTTGCTGATACTCAGAGCTCCGATTCATTTAACGTCAGTATAATATTCCATTGAGTAACTGAGTTTATCCCAATTTATTTACCCATCCTCTTGTGGCTAGACCTTCCCTTTGTTCCCATTGTTTACTACGTCACGTCCTCCGATCGTCAACACGCCGCCCTTGTCTCCTTCTGCACATGTGCGAGGCCCCTCCAGGTATCACAGAATCTGCAGGTCACAGAGACGCACGTCCTTATCTTTACTTAATTTTGCCAGATTGCTCTTCAGAGTGGCTCCCACTGCTGTACACTTCGATAGGATTCTATTCCAAATTCTAGTCCCACCCAACTCTTAGCAGTTTTAATTCACTAGGGGAAAATCCTGTATAAACCTATGACTTAAAACAGCACAACTTTTCTTTCTTACTCCATGTATGCATCACTGTGCTTACATTTTATGTAAGAGGCTCCTACCTATGAGATAGAATAATAGCCAACCCACGTTAACATAGTGATAATAATGATTTAAGAATAAGAGCCAACATATATTGAGTGTTGACTGTGTGTCCAAAACTTCTTCCATTCATTAAAAGCTCATTTAATCCTCACAACCCTCTTATTTAGATACTGTTATTAGGATTCCAAGTTTGCAGAGGAGCTTAAAGTAAGTAAGCAGTTCGGCCAGGGCCACACAGCTAGAAGTTTGTGACCATGGGATTGGAACCATTCTCCTATAAGCGGTGTAACTTTGGAAAATTTACTTAGCATCTCTGCCTCCATTTCCTCGCCTGTAAAAAGGAGGAAAATAATAGGATCTGTCTCCTAAGAATAAAACAGAGATGTAATGCAAGGAGAACAGAATAGTAAGGATCGCATGATATGCACTCTTATAATTCCGGACTATCATTATCTTTCTGTTAAGCAGTTCTATCATTAAGCATATGATAAATGAAGACAATAGTAAAACAAAACACAAAAATTGGAGACCTTTGCTGTCACAACTGCCCTGTTCTAAGAACTTCAGATAATTGACTGCCATCTTGCTGTCTCCATGTTTCTTAATGGCTTCTAACCATCTTCGCTTGTTATTCAGAACATTATTACTGTTAAAATCTAGGGGAACAAGTGATACAGTTGAATGTGTATATCAGGTTCAAATGAGGGCGAAATAACTGGCTGTGTGAGCCTCCAGAGAGAAACGGTCAAGCCACAACTATCTGATCAACAACCTTAAGTCATCACTAGGAGTTTTGTGGCTTTCCGCCAATGAACCAGCCACTCCAAGTGACCCAAACAACAGAATCCTAGAATCTCAGGTCCAGAAGAGCTTCAGAGGCGATAGAATAGAATGGTTCCCAGCCTGTGTCCCAAACGAGTTTGGGAAATACCGTCTGCCACACACGCTCTGGGGGGTCCCAGGTACACCGGCACAATAAGGCTCTGAGAAGTCCCATAAGAATGACTACAAAATGTGTCTCGTCTGTGGAGCACTTCATTCCCCTAACTAATGGGATCACAACACACTTTAATTATTAAGACTCTTAAGTCCATTCTGGGAAACCAATACCCCACAGGCCTGAGAGGCCAACGATCCAAAGAAACTTCTTACTTTACTTTACAGAAAAGACTGAGGCCCAGGGGCAAGCGGGCAGATGGTGGACAGCGATCTCCAGTCCACAGTGTAGTGCTTTCTTCATCAACTCCCCGTTTCCCTTTATGGCAAGTACTACGCACCCTGTCTCATCCCACTGCCCAGAAAAAGACAAGTCCCATTGCTTACAGAGCTCAGCATCTGTGGTGAGAGACCATCGCTTCCTCCCTCTTCTTCTACACTACCCATACTATAGTCACCATCACTGAACTAAGTGATGTAAATCATTAACTCTTGCAGCCTGGAGGTTATTCTCCCCATTTTACAGATGAGCAAGACGAGGTTTAATGGGAAAACCAACAGAGCTGACGCTTGCCTCTTTGAAAGCCCTGCTCCTTCTACGCGTGACAGTAAATTGACGGAGCCTGTTTATCAATGATGGTTAGGAGAGCTTACAATTGTGTTTCAGAAAAGACAAGAACTTTACAATTGCTTGTTAGTTATTCTGCCAAGCAAAGAGAGTGTCATCTCCATTTACAGGATAGATAAAGTCTCCGGGAGAGGAAATCAATCTCAAGTGTCACAGACGACATCAAAGACACAGCCTGGCTCTTGTCCCAAGTCCTGCTCATCTTCATGTTGCAGGGACCATCGGAGCTATAGGATGCCATCTTCTCAGCCAGTTCTTAACATCGTCCTGTCGTGGAAGCAACTTGAGCTCGGTGACAGGTCTGGGCCAACGCCCTGGTGCCCCCATGCCCTAGTGACGGAACCTCTTTGAAACTCCGTTTCCTCATCTGCCCAAGGAGCACCTGGCAGAATGCTTGGCGCGCAATTGACCTTCAGTAAATGGTACGTGTTTCTCCTTTTACGGCCCTGCCGCTCCTTGCCTCCTTAGATCATCCACTTGGTTTTGCTGGCACTGTCCCTACCAGCTGGCATTTCTGTCCCCAGCAGGTGGACACTGACAGCAGGAATGCTTTTCCATCCCTATCAATCTGGAGCCATCACAGGCTGGGGCACTGCACCACTCACGCCCTCAGTGACCACAGTGACCGAGGAAAAGTGATTACTCAGAAAGCCTCAGTGACCCTGCCTGGGGATGTGCCACATGCCAGCGGAAGCACATTCCTTATCAGAAGTCAGAGCTAGCCTCGCAGCTTAGCACCTGCAGAGGGAAAGCGGGCTGTCGCCTGCTGTCCAAGGTCACAGGAGTGCTCAGCAGCGGTCAGGTGCTCAGCCTGTGTCTCTGGGAGTCGCATACCTAGAATTCCCCCCCCCAAATCTGCTAACTCTCCTCTTTTATGCTCACCCACATGATTCAGGCCACAGAGCGCGACTGCCCCCGTTTGCTCTCCGTGCACTCGGCGCGGTGCTCTGTCCGGACACGGTCACGTTCACGGTCACGTCCGTCATGTCTGCATCTGAGCTGCGGAGGCCCCACTCACCTTTGGGGTTTTCGTTGTATCAGTTGTCTGCCCCCAAGGGGCTTGGTTGTGCCCTTCATGAGAAGGACAATGGGGGTGGAGGACAGGGCAGCTCTTCCCTGGGGGTTCTGTGCAGGGGTCCTCACGTCACGTACAGTGAATCCTCACGTTCACTTGTCGGGCGTTCTCATCTCATCTGCTCGACAAGCCGAGTAAGGCGCCTACAGACACAGGGGGTCAGCAAGGTGCATAGGATTGGACCTCAGGTCCACGTGACATCAGACACCCCATGGCACAGTCCCCGTATCAGAGGAAATCAATGATAGATTGGGTTATTCGGTGTGTTGGCCATTTAACATAGGGACATCTGGGGACAGGGCCCGGAAACCTGTGCCAACAAGCCCCCGGAAGATTCTGACGCCTGTCGTGGCCGGACAACGGCAGCTTTGGAGGGTGTCAGGGACGACTGGCCGCCTGGTCCGGCCTCCGGCGCCCACGCTTTTGGCCGGTGGGATCGATCACCTTTGAGTGTTGGATGAGGGACACTGTTGTCAAGCGAGTTTGTCCAGGGAAGGCAGTGGACACTGTTTTTCCTCCTTAGCGGCCAGGACTCCTGTGGAGGGTCACAGTGAGCGCAGTTGCTGAACAGTGAGAAGTGCGGTTAGCAAAGGGGAGGGGGCAAGAGGAGGAGAAAGGACATCGGAGAAGAGGGAAGTGGAAGAGATGCTGCAGAATCTCCGAGATGTGCTTAAAACGCTAAGTTCTGGTCCTGCACGTCTGGGCCTGAGGCTGCATTTCTGAAACCGCCACATCAGTGCCCAAGCGGCTCAGTCCCTGAACTGTCCAACCCCTCTTCTTGACCGACTCACATTTGAGTCACATCCAACCGCTGCCTCACTCTGGGCCGGAGCTCCTCCGACTCATATGTCAGGGTCGCCACCCGTAGGGGGCTCGTGCAAAGGCAGGGCGCTGGGAAGGCTGCATTTCTAACACGTCCCTGGGGGGATGCAAGCGATGCTGACAGTGTGAGTACCAGTGCTCTAGCTAGCAGACCTTTTTCTGATATTTCTACAGCATGAAGTGACCACAATACCCTTTATTTATTCTGGATGCTCATGATTCCTGGTGTTGACAAAGGAAAAAAAAAAAAGGCAATTAGGTATAGTTTCACAACGCTGCAGGAGTGCGGGCCCGAACCATCTCAATATAATGCAACGCCGCCACCTGCTGGCCATCTCAGGAAATGCAAAGGGTGTCCGGCGGTCTTGTGTGACAGTGGCTTTGCCAGTTAATCTTGGTCAATGCAATGTGATGCTAGACACTGACCGCCATCCTCCTCGCCTTTCTTTCTTTATGGAATAAACAGGATTTGCGTAGATAAGAAGTCCGTCCCCTGGTTCTCACCTGAACGGCGGCAGGCACATGAGAATCAGAGGGATCGGGAATATTTGCTAACATTTGCAATCTGCCAGGCAATTTATGTGTCTGAACGCTACTGCTCCCAGGCGTCCTGTGGGAAACTGAGGCGCAGGGGATCCATGAAACTTGCTTGAAGTCACACGGCAAAAACGTGGTGGAGACAGAATTCAAACCAGGTAGCCTTCCTAGCGGTACATGCTATGCTGCCCCGTCATTCACCGTTGCCTTGTTCACACCTAACCTGACAGCAATTGTGTTTTAAAAGTTAGCCTTGTCTGACTTTTATTCCCCCAAAGAAACAACTCTCTTTATTTTCATCCTTGTCATTTACAGAATTATTTAGTATTTATCTTCATCATTAATAACAGGTGCTGCTGCAGTAAGCCAGTGGGGGAACAAACGCAATGAATCCTGGTAAGCATAAAATTCAACAGGTGGGAACGACAGTGCCCAGACCTTCCAATAACCAGCCGCCATGAGCCGTCAGCTGCTGGGAGTGTCCTCAGGCTGTGTGTGTGCAAATAAAAGAACCGCCTGTTTACAGAGGGCATGGAGGAAAAGTTCATCCAGGTGACTAACAGTCTGAGATCGGATTTCTCTTCAGCTCCTCACTCTGCTATCGGGGCTTTGTAACGCACGTCCTTGAGAACAATGTGGTGAGGAGCGCAATGCAGCCCGATATTTTCATTTCGGAAGATCCCCCGGGATTTGAAGCCTACCTTGAGTTGCTGACTCAACAATACAATGGGCCTTAGGGGATCAGCTTCTCCAGGGCCCTTCCACCCTGGCAGCTGTTAGCTCGCCTCTCCTGGGGCAGGTTTTCTGTCGGCCTTTCCTGCCCGCTTCCCGGCCCTCCCCACCTGTGCTCCGCCTCCCAGGGCCAGCCCTGGCAGACTTGGGCAGCACACAGTTGATGCCCCTGGGCTTCCGGTTGGGTTTGGCCAATGGAGAGAAACCCGGGAGAGGCTGGCTGTGTCCCTCTATAGAAAGTCACCGCCCTTACAGTGACCAGCTGTATCCTACCCCCTGTCTCTCTGGGTCTGCTAGCCTTGGGTTTGTTTCCAGATTGTCCTTGTCCTCACCCACACCTTGCTAATCCACCTGGCAGGAGATGAACCTTCCTGGCATTGTCCTCATTTGCATATGCCACGTGCTTCCCTTTGGCCCTGACTGATACATCACCGGACGGCTCTCTTGGATTCTAGCCACTGTCTCCAGATTCCACTGTCACGAGAGGAGAAAGCCGATGGGGAAGACCCCCTTACTGAACTACGTCCCTTTTAGGAACGGATCATTGACAAGGATGCAAAGCCACGCTCTGGGGAACACACGTGGTGGCAAGAGTGTGGGGGTTCGCCTGACACCCTCTCTGCTTTTACACATCTGATCTTGGAATTCCTTATTTTGGCCAACTGAGTTAGGGCTTCAGTTGAAGAACAGTCATATTAATACCACTGGAAACAATTATCATTTACTTTACACCAGCATTGTGCCAAGAGTGTTGCACGCACTGTCTCTTTTTGACCCTACACAATCCTAAAACGGAGGGACTGTTACTGCCCCCATATCAGCAATGAATAAACTGAGTAACAGAGAGGTTAAGTAACTTGCCCGAGACTGCACAGCTAGAACATGGCAGAGTTCACATTAGAACCCAATCTGCCTCACACACGCAGCTCTGCTCCTAACCACGGCCCTTTACCACATGTCTAATTGTTTATTGCATTTAACAAATATTTCTATGCTCACTCTCTGCCAGGAACTGTTCTGAACTCTTCAAATATTAACTTGTATCATCCTCATTAATCACGAGGTAGGTGCTATTTTATCACCCACATTTTTACAGGCAGAGAAAACTGAAGCCCAGAAAAGTCAAGGAACTCGCCCAAGATCCCATAGCCTTTCCAATGCCAAACTCACTTTGTCTTAAGTTTACAAACAAAACCCACGTCTGGCCCTATCGAGTTTTGGGAGTAACAGGTCTGAGTCACCCATAAGTGCTATGCACTGTCATGCGATAAAATTGTGTCCTTTGCAAAAGGGTAAAGAAAACAAATATTGGTTTTCAAGCCTCAGCCACACTATAAACCAGCCAGGGGTGGATGGTGGCCTCAGTGGGAATGTCAAAAAGAACGTAAAGCAAGCCCCGATCTGGTTCCACCTGAGACAGCGAGGGAGCCCCCACCCCATCTGTCTGCCGGTGCAGCGCTTCTGCGTTACACGTCCACCCACAGCCCCGGCCCCGGAGAAGGGAGCTGGACGGGGCCCAGGGCGGCGGACCTGCTGACGAGCAGTAAAGGTTAATGGCGCTGAGTAATTCTGTGACACCTCATCCTGGTGCCAAACGACCTGAGACAATATTGACCGAGATCCAGCCAACATCAGAATGCAAACACGCATAAACATTTGAATCCTTAGGCAGATCAGCCGGGGGGAGGGGAGGGCAGCCCCTCGGAACTAAAGTCTGGGGTTCAGATGCCAGTGGTGTAGAATGATGGGAGCTTTGCATGGGGGGCAGAAGGTGGACACTGCAATATAGTCCCCACCAAGGCCCCAGGTTGTCCCACGGGAGCTCCAGAGCTGTCCCCATGCAGCAGCTGAGCAGGTCTATCGCTGTACCCAGCGGTCATTGCATACTGAGTGCCCAGGGCCGGGGCATGAGCTGGGGAGGTGACCGGTTCCAAGGGGAAAAAGCCACCCACAGGCAGCCCTTCCAGAAGCTGGGGACTGAGCCCTCAGTGCTGGGGGGACACCTCCGTATCCCCTGTCTCTACGTGCTCAGTCGATGCCAGTGCTGGGATTAGAACCCCTGTCCCCCCGTCTGACTCTGGAGCCTCTGAACGCTTGTTCACGCCCTGCAGGCTCTATGCTGGACACGGCGGACGACCAGGACCCCCGATCGATCCTGAGCGAACGGCCACCGGATGAAGGGACGGGGCTGCCCCCCTGCGCGGTCCTGTGCGAACGCGGGGGCACCTGCTCTCAGCTCCTCGGGCGGTGACAGTCAGGTCCACTTGTCACTTGCAAATGCGGGCACCAGGCTCACGTGCGGTTCGCTCTGGGCTCACGTGGGATGCATTCTGGGAAAGCGGAGGACTTGTCCTGAAGATTCACACACTGTCCCCATGTGGATGGGAAAGCCAACTCCAGAAGCTACGCCTTGAAAAACGCCAGCTTGAGTCTGGGTTTTCAGCCTCTCACTTCCTTCCCTCTGAGAGAGGAAACCCCGTAGTTCACGTGATGGGGGGAAAGGATAGCACTTCATGAGGTCACACTTCCAACTCTTTGCGGGCGTCTTCACAGGTGCTTCTAACTGAAGACGGCCTCCTGCCTCAGGGTCCCTGTCAGCAGAGGACAGGGACGCACTGCAACAGTTATGCGACTTGCTTTTACCTGGTGTTCATCATCATGACGTCGGGGACAAGCCAGGAAAACCAGGGACAATAGAGTCCTCTCCTTCGGCTACTCCCAAGCACGGAGCTGAGCAGGGAAGCCATCGATTCTAATGAGTAGGAGAAAGAACCAAATGACTAAAATTGTGGGAGTCTCACCTGGTGCTGGATTCCCACCCTGGTCCATGTGGGTTTGTCCCCCTTGCTGGGGGCCTCAGAGAGCTGTCCTATCCCTCTGAGGGCATTGATCTCCCTGAAGATTCCCAATGACTGTGGGAGTGGGGAGACCCCATGACACTGGTGTCGAAGTCCAGCCCTCTTTCTGCATGTATGCATGTTATTTTTATATATGCAGACTGAAACTTTAGTTAAGAGCGCAAGTCCTGCAGTCAGATATTGTGTGTTCAAACCCTAACCCTATCCCTTCACGGCTATGTCATTTTATGAAGCATATTATGTGCCAGGCAGGCATGGTGCTAAGTAATTTCTGCAAATTATCTCATGCAATTCCCACAAAAACTCTATGCCTTGGATGCTGCCCATATCCCCATTGTGCAGGTGACAACACTGAAGCACAGAAAGGGAAAGCCACCTGCCCAAGGTCACACAGCTCACTGGCCGCTGAAGTCAGGGTTCTCTTTCAGACTGCGTGACTGCAGACCCTGGGCTCCTAACCCAGCCTGGGCCCTGGGGTTAGCCTGGGAGACACCAGTCCGTGGTTTGATTGGGACAAAATATTTGTTTTCGAGCTTCTGCATCCTCTTTGCCCAGATAGATGTTACTACTTCTTGGGTCACAGGATTATAATGAGGAGCACATTGGATTATGTAACAATAAGAAAGCGATCTGAAAGTACAAGGCACGGGTGCTTTTTCTTTTTTTTTTTTCCTTTTAAAAAATTTTATTAATTTATTTATTTCAATTAAATTTGACATTCAATATTTTTTGAAATTAGTTTCAAGTATACAAGATCGTGGTGAGACATTTGTATAATTTACAAAGTGATCGCCCTGATAAGGTTAGTACCCACCTGGCACCATACATAGTTATTATAATATTATTGACTATATTTCCTATGCTGTATCAGATGGGTGCTTTTTCGATTTCCTGACTCAGATGAAGCAGGGTGGGCCGTGCCCACCCCTGGCTCAGCGATCAAAAACACATTGAGGAGGCAGGAGTACCTTCGAGGCTGGCCTGAGTCGCCCGGAAAAGCTTGCTGGAGAGACTTCCCCAGAGACTTCCGATTTCCAGTGGCCCTTTTCGGCATAGCCACCAGCCCAGTCCAGATTCCAGGAGCAGCAGCTGACAACTTGATGAGTTTGTCAATATTTGAAGAAGGGTGGAGATGGTAAAACGAGAAGATTAAGAAGCAAACCACGTTAGGGAGGTGGCCATGAGCACCACCTAAAGTTACAAGTGGCCAGAGACACTCTACTCTCCGTGAACGCCTGCCTGTGGCCACAAGGAAGTAGATTCTTCGGCCGAGAAGTTCCTACCTCTGGAACTCGCGGCTGCCTCCCCATTGGGGCTCTGGGCTTGTCTCATGATTTGCGGCCATCCACCATGAAATTCTTAGTCATTTCACCTTTGAACTTGTGTTGTGGAAGTATACAATCAGATGGGACAGCCCACAGGATGTCCGATCCAGTACCCTGACAGCACCAAACGCACACAGGGCCACGGGGACACAGGAACGCTCGCTTGTTGCTGGTGGCAACACAAAACGGGACAGACGTGTTGGAAGACAGTTTGGTGGAGTCTTATAAAACTGAACACAATGACCACACGATCTTGCAGTCACGTTCCTTGGCGTTTACTTAGAGGAGGTAAAAACTTAGGTCCACACAAACCCCTGCACACGGATGTTTAGAGTGGCTTTGTTTATACTGTAATTGTCAAAATGTGGAAGAAACCAAGATGTCCTTCAGTAGGTAAATGGATGAACTGGGGTTCATCCAAAGGATGAAATATTATTCAACATTAAAAAGAAAAGAGTATCATAAGCCATGAAAACTTAAATGCACATCACTCAGGGAAAGAAGCCAATGTGAAAAGGTGACACCCTGCATGACCCCAACAATATGACCTTCTAGAAAAGGCAAAACTATGTAGACATTTAAAAGATGAATGAGTGGTTAATTAGGTAAAGGAGGGGGTCAAATGTTTGGACACTGAGACACCACCTTGTCACATGTAGTATTTACGATGCCCCATAGGCAGAGAATTCCAATGAACCATGATGGCTGGTTGTTCAGCAAGCGTCACCGTGAGCAGAAGGCAAGTACAGTGGTACCTCGGTACTTGTGGTTAATTGGTTCCGGGAGGTGCGACGAGTTCCAAAACACGATGAGTATTTTTCCCATTGGAATCATGTAAGTAAATGTGATGTGTTTCCAGACCAAAAATACACAGAATTACCACAGAAGCAAAGATAAGACCACAAAGGGATGAGCACAGGGCGAGAGCTACTGTGTGGCTAACGTGTGACCCCTAGTTTCGGCTCGAAAGGGTAGCCAGTCGCGAGGCAAATGACACCAAGTTCTAGCTTGTGCGTTGAGTAACAAATGCATATGAGTACCAGAACGAAAAGTGTGCATCAAAAATGCATCAAGCGCCAAATTTGACGAGTCTCAGAGCAGTCGAGGGCCAGTGACAGCCAAGCAGCCCACCCGCCACTGGAACCAGAAATTGTCTCTGGTGCGGAAAGAGCGCGATGCACACCTAGAAGCATGAACAACAAGAGAACCTTAGTGTGTCCCTGGTCATCATGTCACCTCTCTGTGACAGCCGGCGTGCTGAAGAGGATGACAAGAGCCCCTCCTGACCCCTCAGCCATCTGGAGGCAGGGAGTGTGCGTAGAACCTGCCAGAAGGGACGGACAAGCGGCTGAGCCCGTTCGTTGTGGGCTGTGCTCTGTTTAGGACGCAGTGTGAGCTGTGTGGTTTCAGGGGGCGGGCACGTGAGTTCGCTGCACTTGAAATCGGCATCGCCCGCTCTACCCAGGAGTGAGGCCCGTGCTAATTATTTAAAATTAAAATTTCTCTTCACTACGAATGACGGTGAAGAGCAAGTAAAAGGCGTGACAAGCAGAGAAAGAGAGAGAGGGGCCGGAGAAGAACAGAACAAGGGGTGTGTGTCCTTCTGCACCATCACAGTGCTCTTCCTGCTTTTAGGACAAGGGGCTCCAGCTTCCTTGTGCACCAGGTCCTGCAAGCCTGTCACTGTCCCCACACCCCCCTCTCCTACTGACTCGGGAGCACCTGGTGAGGGTCTGCAATGCTCCGGACTCACCGCTCGCTGGCCTGCGGGTGCTCCTTTGTGGCCCAAATCGCTCGCATCCCTCACCCTCATATTCTTCTTCTGGAAAACGGGAGCAAATACCATGATTACGATGGGGACATAACCGAGAGGGATGGGTGTGGAATGCTTTAGGAAGGGGAACATGCCACTCGCATGGCAGTGATTGTCACAAAGAAGTGAGAGGGAGCCGTGCAATGCGGAAGGGCTAGTCCAGGCACCTGCTCTGTGGCAGGAGGCTGGCCATCTCGTTTCGCAGGGTGCTGGGAGCCCGTTGGGGGGAGGGGCGGGGTAAAAATTAACACAAAGGCGCCCACAGCCAGCAGGGGCGACAGACATGTCCCCACAGTGTGTGTGCCTGACAGCGACTTCATAACTGGGCTTGCTACATTCCAGGCTTACAGGCACTGTGCTGAGCTGGAGTGGAGTTCATAACCCTAATTCTGGTACCTTCGATTATGAATCCAGTATCGATTCAAATCGTATTTTTGTGCCATCGGTGTTGCTCCCTAGAAGGGGCGTTCTCTGGCTCTCCCTGTTCCTCTCTCAGCATCCTTGTCTTTTATTTCACAAAGAGGGTCACACTCTGTGGTCCTGTGTTTATTTGTAGGACTCTGTGTTCACTTATAATGAGCCCAGGGAGGGTCAGGACAGAGCCTCCTCTCCTCATGTCTCGAAAACAAGTATTCATGACAGGTGCTTAGATGGGCATATGAACAAATAAAGCCACAATAATGACTAGTTTGCATTTCCCCTAAATGTTTTCTTAAGAACACTGAACAGTGTCATCTGCCATGTTTCCCTTTTTGCACTGGTTGCTTGGAAGCTCAAAGCCATATCTTCATTGCAAGCCCATGAATCACACATACATTTATTTGCGATGCTGATCCCACTGATGTACTCACTCTTCTTTTTGTATCTCCTTCGGCTATTTTTAATCTGTGCTCTCAGACAGCATTGCCTAGGTCCTTGAGAGACATTTAGTAACTATCCTTGCTGAGACTGAATCAATCAAGCAGCCTGTCCTGAATTTGTAGCCTGCAGATGAAAAGAGTGCCCTTTCCAATGCCATGTGTGGTCTCCAGAGCCACAAGCTGCCCTTAGGTTGCCTGCTTTCCGGTGCCCAAAGCCCTTTGGGGGTGACGGGTACGTGACTGGGGGCTGTGCTGTGGGTGAGATGCTATTTCCTTCCGTTGAGGTGGTTAGGTGGTGGTGTTCCAGGATCAATGAAGGTGAAAGGCACACAGAACTGCAAAACCTTACAGAACATGTTTTCCCTGCTCTGACCATGACCCACGGTTACCAGGGGAGGGAACCAGCTACCCTGGTCAACCTGGCGGCGGCGGTGGGTGCGGGGCAGGAGGCAGGATGCTTGGGGTGCCAGGGAGGCAGTAAGCGAGAGCAGTCAGGTGCTCGGCTTTTATTGGAGAGCCGAGGACAGCCCCGAAGCCAGGAGGAACAGCACCTGCTTCTATAGGTCGTCCCGGCCAGCGGGGTTCCACCCAGACTGTTTGCCCTGCCCCGTGTGTTCAGCCAGCCGGCTCCGGAAGGAGCAAAAGGCAGAGAGCCCTGCTCAGGTGGCAGGCTGCTACGAGGCAGTGCCAGCCGGACACACGGTGCCCTGCACAGTAGCAGATCGGGTGACACCAGGGGACTGCAGACACTCCCACCAGGGGCTCCACAGGTAACGTCTTTTAGATCCTTACAGCGTGGCGTGAGGGCTTATCGTCTGTGGCACAAGTGGATCCCAGAAGCTGGGCAGGACAGAGGGTTGAGTTTGAGCCCAGCTCTGCCACTGATTCATTGTGTGGCCTTGGGTGTCTGTAAGCCTCAGTTTCACCATCTGGTAAATGGACCCAAAGGGTTAGATAAGGGTCAAGTGGCAGTGTGGCCGTGTCAAGTACAAAGCCACAGAAATAGCTCCTAGTTACTGGGAAGCATGGAAGGTCATTTCAAGTGTAAAACTTGGGGCGTGGGGGCAACCGCTGATGTGCTGCAATTTGGGGGTCACTGTCAGGGCAAGAATGCCCCCTGGGAGAGCTGATGGAGTCTGTGCCTGGGGACATGGTCTAAGAAAGGGGAGGGGACGGGAGGAGTCCTTGTGTGCCTTTTGTGAACCCGGGCCTGGCCATAGATGCTCTTATCTGATGGGCAAGACCACCCTCGGAGGTAGCGCTGGGTCCAGACCCCAGGTGCGTGACTCCAGGAGTTTGCTTGGTCCCTGAAACCCCGCCCCCTGCCTTGAGGAGTCACGTGATTCAAGGCTGGATGCCCTTGAGTGAAGTGTGTGAGGGCTGAGAGGACCCACGCACGGGGACAACTAGGCACCCATACATGTCAGCTGTCATTTTCTGTTGTGGCATTGTCTCCCTTTTACAGTGAGAAAGATGAGGCTGGGGGCCGGGGTTCGAAGGCCTTCCGGGTCTCAGAGGAAGGTGACCCCGTCAGGGTCTGGGTATGAGTGACCTGAGAGAGGTGCAGAATTTAAGAGACACCCCAAAACACTCAGTCATCGAGATCAATTCTATTTTAAGGAAATACATTAAAATTTCGTAAATGCCAATAGATCTGTGATGAGCAAAATGACTCGTTGAGTAAAGAGAGGGTCCGTAGCAGCATTCATGTTGGCGATTTTAAATGTGTTAAAATGCGGGAAAGCCAGATGGCTCAGTGGGTTAAGCGCTCGCTTTGCAGCCCTGGGGACTGAGGATCGAATCCCGGCCCTGGCCCATGTGGACCCATATGCTGAACTGGGGAGTGCTTTCCATGCGGGAGGCCCCCAGTTCAGTTCTTGCCCCCCACCCCTGGTTTGGCCCCTGGCTCGAGGGGGGGTGCCTCCCATGTGGGAGGCCCCCGGCCCAGTTCCCGCCCTGCTCAGCCCCCGCCCTCCTGTGTGGAACAAAACCATGTGAAAAAACTGATAAAGTACAACTATGAAGACTGCTCTGGGTCCTCCCCCTTCTATCTGTCTCTCTCTGTCTCTTCCTCTCTGTCTGTCAAAAAATAAATGAATAAACCTTAAAAAATGCATTATTCATCCTGCTGCTGGGTTTCCTGGGTCCCCCTGGCTGAGGGCCTCAGTCACTCCATGTTCATCTGCATCCTGCTGGCTTCAGGCCTGGGGTGTATACACCCCGCTTTCTTCCTAGATAAAAGCCAAGAGAGGGGACACGCAAGGTAGGTTGGGGCTTAAGCAGAGAGGGCCAACAAGCCAATGTTAGCTTCTCGCCTCTGCCCAGAGCAGGCCCTGAAGCGGTTCAGGGTTCGAGTGCCTGAGTCCCATGGAAACAGGCCCCACCGGCTGGGCCTCGTCATAGCTTCCTGACCTGGGGGTGGTTACTCTGCTTTATCTGTGTAATCACCAAACGTGAGTGAGGAGGGCTCACGACCAGCAAGGGAGACAAGTGAGGTGCCTGCCCTCACGGACTTCACGTTCGAGGGATCATACCACCGGCCTCAGTTTCTTTATCTGTGTAATGGGGGAGTAGTGGGCTGCTGTCAAGAAAATGGAAGACGGGATGGCTTAGCGGGTTAAGCACTTGCTTTGCAGCCCCAGGGTCCAGGGATCGAATCCTGGCCCCGGCCCATGCAGATCCACATGCTGAACTGGGATGAGCTTCCCATGCGGGACACCCCCAGCCTGGTTCCCACCCTGTGCAGCCCCCGCCCACCTGTGTGAAATGAAACTATATCGAAAACTGATGGTGTACAACTATGGAGACTGCTCTGGGCCCTCCCCCTTCTCTCTGTCTCTGTTTCTCTCTGTCTCTGTCAAAAAAAATTAAAATAAAATAGATCTTTTAAAAAAAAAAAGGAAGAAAGAAAACTGAGACACTGGAAGTAAGGTGCCTGTTCCCGGGGCCAGGATTAGGGTGAAGCAAGCCAGGCACTTCGGGGACAAGAGGCAGGGACACACTCACTGTCAAGTGTGGATTCTGCGCCTGCCCAACCCCGGAGCGGGCGCCTCTCTCACCTTCCCCTAATCCTGGCCCTGCCTGGCTCCCCATAAACTTCAGTCAGCATCACCTGCTCACCTCATTTGCTTTTAAATGTTTGGCGGGACTGAGAAGACAGCAAGCTCTAAGGCTTCTCGGAACATCCACCACTCACACAAACACAACTGAGGCTTCCCACAGCGAGACCTCAATCCCAAGCATTTGCTTTTGATAAAGCTCCCCTGCCCCCATGGGGTCGAGGTGGGGAGCTCACACAGTCCCAGACGGGGGTGCAGGGCTTGGAGAGCAAGGTGAGGGGTGGACTTCAGTCCTCATGTGTCCCCTGATGCAGGAGACAGTGTGTCCCACTGGACATAGTAGTCCTCGCAGTCCCTACTGCGTCCCCAGCACTGCGCTGGGGACACGGGGAGATGCAGAACCAGGGGACCCGACAAAGCAGGTGGTTCTCTTTACCGACAGTGACCTTGCCTGTGGAGTTGGGGGGCAGAGGCCTGGTTCTGCCGGGTGTGCCCGCCTGGCCATACTGGCACTGCCCTCCTCTGGGTGGTGAGGGGACTCCCAGTTTGCCTACATTCCATGGCATTGATCAAAGGTGTTTCTGTTTACCCGGTGACTAATTCTGTCACTGTCCCGCCCTCGCAGGGCCTCCCTGCTCCATCTGACAGTCATTCTGCCGCTGCCGGCGGCAGGACGGCTTCCTCCCCGGGGGCAGTTTGTACCGTGTGTGGTGTTGCATCTGTTTCCAGGAAGGTCCTTACTATTAACCCGTAACTGAAATGACACGTACGCAGTCATTGCTGCAAAAGACCCCCTGGGCTGAACACCACATGGACGGCATCCTTGTCACCCTCACAGGACACAGTGATGGCCCGCTCCCCAGCCCTGTCCTTGCAGACCAGGAGCGGAGGCTTCTGCATGGCTGGTCTGAGCCCAGACACGGACTAGCTCTCTCCCCAGCTCTTCAGAAGCACATGTGTCTATTTGTGCTCGTGGCCTCGGTCAAGGGCCAAGGGCCATCACCTAGAGACCTTGAAAATATACCAACGCCCGGGCCCCAGCCCCGGGGATGCGATCCGTCCCGCTGGGACCTGAACACAGGGATTTAAACTTGACCGGGGATTCGAATGCGCGGCCTAGTGTGAGGACTGGCCCCAAGGACACAGCCGGGAAGTGGAGACGTAAGGAGACGTTCTCATCTGAGTGACCGCCCCCACCCCCCGGCCAAAGACACCCACATTCTCAAAATGCTAGGAACACACACACGAGTCCAGTTTCAAAAACAAATCCCTCTGCCATGTGGCAGCCTGTGTTTAATGTCAGATAAGGTCACCAAAGCAAAACAACTAAGCCCGTGGGCTCTGGAGGGAAAGGGCATTTAGTACATCCACCTTCACACTTTGTCCTTTTCAAAATAAAATCTAACTCTTTCAAATGAATGTGTTCTGTTTTTCTGGGTAAAAACCTCTGTATCTGATTTATGTTTCTCATCTGGTGGAGACTGGAGAAAACGTCACAGGAATTACTGTCTGGATCCCTCCAGTTAAATGGGGATAAGTAGAGTCCTTGCCCCACAGAGGCCTGGAGCCACTTAGAGGGTGATTGGACCATCGGGGTTTGCCCAGGACTGTCCTAGTTTTGACACAACACAGAACACCCTCATCCCCTGAACAGCCTGGGCACAAGGTCACCCTCATGGTATTTTCCATTTGTGCCCGATCATGAGCAAACCACCTGGGTATTTGTTGAAACTACAGGCCTACTAGGGCCCCCACCTGACTTTTCAGCCGGGTTTCTCAGTTGATTCTCACTCTCAGACAACTGTAGGGGACACTGACTGAGAATACCAATGGTCCTAATGATGATCATCCTAATCGTGGCTTACACTCGCTTGGTACTTACCGTATGCCGGGCCCTTGTTCAGGGCCCCTTGCCTGTATTGTCACAACAGCCTCTTAAGGTGGCTACCATTATTATCCCCACTTTACAGGGCAGGAAACTGAGGCCCAACGAGGCTCAGCAACTTGCCCAGGATCGCTCATTCAAAACTTGGGAGTCAGTCTGCACATTCTTAGCCTGCATGCTACACCGCTCTCTACCTAGAACGCTCCTCAGGGGGCGGGCCCGCAGCAAGCTCTCCATACACATCAGGTGTGATTGTCTTCACTGTTTTCCCAGTCCGACTCTCTTTGGGGCACTAAAAGATTTGCCATGCGGTTGCCAAACTTTTACCTGAAAGTCAGTTGCTAAAAGGAAAAGCCTTTGACCTCGCCCTTGTGACCTCTACCTGTAGGCTGGATCTGTGAATGCAGATGCATTGCTGCTGATACTGATTTCAGCCAGTAGATGGCAGTAACCTTCTGAGCTTTGTCCCAGGTAAATCCCGGGTCTGCACACAATTAGAAGGAAGGGCAGGAGCAATTTCACAACACGTGTGTCATCCCCGCTGGCGGAAATGGCTTTTCCTTCTCCCAGTCCTGAAATCCTGACTTAAAACGTGCAATCGGCAGGATCGTGTTGTAACCCCAACTGTGGGGTGAGAGAGTTTCTCTTCCGCCTGCACATGTCACGATTCGCCCAGCCCAAAGGTTTTTAGTAACAGTGGCCCCCACGTGGGACTGAATTTAAATTGAATAACAGGAGCTTTAAGCGTTTGTACACTCATTGGTAAATGAATTTTAACTGTGTAAGAAGCTGGATTTTGATGGAAACATAATCCAGTAGGTGTATGTTTGTGTATGTGGCTTCTGCCAAGGCATTTAATCTAGGAGCCTTGGCTTGCTCATCTGTAAAACTTGCCTCGTTGATCTGCTATAAGGAGTAAATTAGTTTATTACAAGTAAAGCTCTGGGAACAGTTTCTCAGCCCATGGTAAGCACTCATCACTTTTGTGTTTCAGGTATGATGGTTGTTAGAGGTGTTTTTGTCATGTTTTTTACCCAAGAGTTTCAAGTCCTGGTCAGTCTTACTATGGGCAACACAATTGCTCAGCTGCCTCAACCCCCTGATATGCAAAATGGGTATATGTTACCCAGGGCAATATTGACAAACTTTCTGGGAAGGGACAGAGAGTAAATCTCTTGGGCTTTGTGAGCTTTATGGTCTCTGCTGTAGCTACTCAACTCTGCCCTTGCAGTGTGAAAGCAGCTGTACATAGATGATGCATAAATGAACAGGCATGGCCATCTTCCAATAAAGCCAACATTTAAATTTCATACAAGTATCATGTGTCATAATCCATAAATTTTCTGGTTTTCTTCCAACTGCCTATACATGTCAGACCCATTTTGAACTCACTGGCTGTACTAAAACAGGTGGTGGGCTGTGTTTGTCCTTCAGTGGTCATTTGCTGACCCTGGTCTTAAAGATTCAATGTATATTCATAATGTCCCATGTATAGATGAAGTGAGGATCTACTGTAAATATGCACACCATGGGTTTTACAAACAAAAAATATTGCGAAATGCCTAGTATCCTGTATATTTTCTTAGTGCTCAGCTTTTATGACATGGTATGATTAGAAAACATAACAAAATCCCCAGATTCTGTTATCTACCACCTTCCCCCTAGAGAGCAGGTGATGAGATCTACGAGGACCCTTTTTGGGGCCTCCGTGATTTCTGATTCTTCAGCATGTCAATTACCAGGCATAAACACTCATCCTGGGGGCGAGCGGCCCCTGGGAGTCCTCGGAGACCCGCTGGCTGCTCTCAGCTGAAACTCAAAAGTACTGGCTTTTATTCTGAAGCCAGCAGAGCTCAGGAGCCAGGCCAGGTGTTGGGACTCATTTGGGTATGAAAAAGGAACTTTCAGGGAGCCAGCCAGCAGGTCTTGGAGTGGCTGAAGGACCCCTCTTCTGGAACCAAATGGACTCCGGCCAGATCATTGCTCAGCCACCCGTTGGATGTGTGTCCTGGGTGAGCGTGGGAGGTTCGATTGCCCGGTCTCCGAGGGAGGTGACAATGCGCAGACCGACCCAGGGCTTAGGGCACAGCTGCCTGTGTTTGAATCTTGCCTCTGCTGTTGTCAAAAGGGTGACCTTGGGAAGGTAATTGAAGCCCTGTGGCTCCCCCTCCTCCTATGTAGCGACGATGATGATGATGACACCTGTCTCACAGGTTCTGTAGGGGTGAGTGAGGTGCTACAGGTAACACAGGGGGGAAAACAGTGCTTGGAGGGAGATTGTGCTGTTAAATGAGTTGGCCATTATCATTATGATCATAACAAGGCTCTTGAGAGGGTTAGTGATGATGTGGGCACGTGCCAGCAGGTGAGGGGTAGTTATCGATGATGACTCCCTCCATTCAACCGGTAAAGAATAAGTGCAAATGCAGTGCTGAGAATAGAAGACTCAACAATGGATAAAGAGACAGTCCTGCCCTCGGGGTGCTTATAGTTTATGTGGGAAGGGACACAGGAGGTAAATATTCTGTTTCGCCCTGCAAGTCTCGGTCAATAGTTACTTCATTCCAGAACCATTCTACCTGTGCCCTCTACCTGGCCTCCTCGTTTATGTTACCAGTTTACTTCTATTCATGGAACCCTATGTGACTTGTTGAGCAAACATTATATACGATATTGCTTATTATGAGCTAATTACTTTACAAACATTACATCATTGAGTCCTTGGAGCAGTCCTGGGAGGCACAGAGAGGCTAATTAACTCACCCAAGGACACACAGCGATGAGGGGCAGAGAGAGGTTTCATGCCCAGGCTTTCTTGTTCCAGGCTTCGGATCCATAACGACTGCGTCATGCTGTCTTGTCATCGGAAGTGGCCTTGTTCGTGGGTTTCTTGTCTGTTTGTCCACCCTGTAGATTGCAGCTGCGTGAGGTCAGAGGGCCTCAGCTCTTTAACTCACAGTTGTAGCCCTAGTGCCTGGCACAGCATGAGGTACACAGCTGGTGCTCTCTATGTATATGTGGAATCAATGAATGCATGAAAATATAGCCAAATAAATTTATAATTACAAGGAGTGCTGAATGCTATGGGGCAAAAAAATGCCAGTGAGTTTTACCAGATCTAATGTAATTTGAGGATCAGACTGTGGGATCGTTGTGTTATTTTAATTATCTTCTTCCAGGTGTCTCTTTGATATAATGGCTGTGACTGGCTAAGAGGGAAGAAAATGTCACCTGAATACATTTTTTCATGATGATCAACATTTACCCGCCCCCCTCCCCCCCCAGCAATGACCTGCAATTGAAAAGTAGGGCTGAATTTGACTTTAAATCTGTTGAACAGTGAGCCCCAAATCTCCTCTCACTCCCCCAAATAAATCTAAGCAGCTGGTCTACCCCGGACTTGTGAGAATACACCTTGTCAGGCCTCTGCACCTGGCCTCACAGGCAGGAGTAAGACTTCTGTTTGTCTTGGGTTTTAATTTTTCTCTCTCGCTCGTGTTCTCTCCACTGCAGGGACAATGGGTAACCAAATGAGTGTCCCACTAAGAGCTGAAGACCAAGAGAATGACTCAGAAAGAGACGCTCCCAAGGTACAGTCACCGGGTTATGAGCTGCTGGTGGGCAGAGGTGGGGATGACAGCAGGTGCTCATCACACAGACGGGTGGATGATGCCCATCCGTGGGTTGTTCAGTTGTCATCAAACCCCCAGAACCTCCAGGGTCCATCACAGAGCTTGTTAAAAACACAGGCTCCAAGGCCCCACCTACCTAAGACTCCCTGAGTCAGAAATTGCAGGGCAGGAGCCTATGGATCCTGTATCTTTAAAGATCTACAAGGTGATGCCTATGGAGCCGGTCTGGTACCTGTTCCCAGTGGTTTATCTGGGAAGGGAGACAAGTCTGTCTCTGCTAGTCTGGCACAGAGAGGCAAATTAAGTCACCCAAGGACACACAGTGATGAGGGGCAGAGAGAGGGTTCATGCCCAGGCTTTCTTGCTCCAACCAATCTGGTGCCTGCTCCCAGTGGCTTTCCACTCGGGGGAGGGGGGGGGGCGCGAGATTTTGTCTGTCCCCACCAGGAGACACTTGGAAATGTCTGGAGACGGTTCTGATCATCACAACTCAGGGGGTGCTACTGGTGTAGTAGGTGGAGGTCAGAGATGCTGCTAACCATCCTGCAATACACAGGACAGCCCCCACAACACAGAGTGATCTGGCCCCAAATGTCAGCGTGTGGAGTGTGAGAGACCCAGGTTCAGATCCGCCGTTCACAGCCTTGGCTGAACACTAGACTGGAGGCATCTGGGAAACAAAAAGACTGCACTGTTGGGGTTGTCCCTTGGAGCAGTTATATCCGCATCTGTGTGTGGGAAGGTCAGGCTGCCATATTTTCAAGGCCCCCAGTCGTAGTGTGTGCAGCCAGGGGGAGGGCTAGAAGTTTAGAAATCCCTCTGTTAAAAGAGTGTCCTGGAAGACTGAGGGCAGACACACACACACTTCTCCTTAGAGCGTCTATGACCAGGTGGCAGGGGATCTAGATTTCCATCATCACTGTTTCTGAGATCAATTCCGTTTCAGACTTGGGACCCAGTTAAACACGGGAACCCCTGTAGGAGGAAGACAGTACCTATCTAACGTCAGCTGTGTCAGAGACGGGACTATTGCTGAGAATGAATTTGAAGAAATGGGTGGAAAACTCATAGCGGGTGTCAGAGCTGACTACATCTCAGGGTCCTTTTTAAACTCCTGATGGTGAGCCCCCAAGACCAAGGAAGACACAACGTCTGGGTGTGGGCCCAGCATCAGCACTTCCCCCAAGTCCCCAAACACTCCGAGTCAGGGACCAGGGGCCAGGCAGTCGGGGTGGGGCCTGTTCAAGGGCTGCTGGCTCTGAGCAACATACACCATCATCAGAATGTTCTGGAGTCTTATTTTTCATTAGGAGCTGCAAAACAGTGTTGACATTGGCAACCGATTACAAAATACTTTTTAAAATTCTGCGAGCCAAACCCATCACATTATCACACCATGCACTGGCCTGTGACAGCCAATCCTAACCTCGGGGCTGAATGGTCTCATGATGTTTAGATTTGGGGACTTCTCAGTGTGGTGAATGATAAATTCAAGAACGCAGGCTTGCTTCAAACAATGAAAACTGTCACAAGAATGTAAAAAAAGGAATAGTCTTCATTACCCTCCCCCCCAGGAGGCCCCCACCTTGAAACAGAGGTTGCTACTTAGTCTTTTAGTTTTTATTTTTCTCTGCATGTATTAACTTCTAAACAGAATTAGCAAAATAAGGCAATATGCAAAGAACATAACATAGTCAATTAGTGTCAACTATTAGTGGCATAATTTGGATTGTTTTATTACTAAAATAACAGACTAAAACATATATTCTCTTTTGCAACATTTCTTTTTCGATGCCAGTGTATGTCTATGTGTATACGAGGCTGCCTGGAAAGTATCCAGCCGTGTGCTATGAAAAATAGATCCATTTGTGGCTGGATTTTTTTCCGGATTGCCCTCATCTATGTACGTGCATAAATATACATACATATATCAATCTTCTTAAAATACCTTCCGTAAATCACAGAAGAGAAGAAATATCAGGGCAGTGGCCTAAAATCAGAAAGAGGTGGTAACAATGAAGATGAGGGGAGTGGGTGTGGAGCAGAGAAGAAAGCCACAGGGAGCTCCCGTGTTGGACAAGTTTGCGGACTGAAGGCCTGGCCGGCGGCTCTGTGTTCAGGACGGTGGAATGAGGTGAACCTCACAGGTTTGGGAAGCAGCATGCTTGGTTCTGGTTCCCCCACTGAACAGACGAGCACCCCGGCAGCCAGGGCCCCCCATCTATGTCACAGGGTCCATCCTGCCGGTGCTTTGGGGCTCAGTGAGCAGAGGCACAGACAAGGAAGGGCCCTTATGACCACAGCATCCAGCCCTCGGAGTGGGACTTCCTTCCTCCCAGGGGTGACAGAACCCTGGACAGTTTCTAAAACTGCAGCCTTTGAATTCAGCTTCATTTTGCGGGGCACCCTGGTGGCCTGGAGTTCTGCTTCCCCAAAAGGCGTGACTGATATTGGCACGTGTTCTGTTCCAGGTGGCATCTGGGCCTGAGCATGCTCAAAACGGGATGATCGTATCGACCTACACAGTCCAACTGTACGAGGAAGGTGAGTGCTCACTGGGAGGTGGGCTTCGGGTTGGGGCGGGGCTGCGACCCTGCTCACGGTGAAGCACCGTGGACGGCGGAGCACGCGGGCTCACTCTGCAAGCACTTGTGTTAGTGTCCTGGGGCTGCCCTGACAGTGTCACAGGACACCTACTACATAAGGTCACTCTCCTAAGATCGGGAGACATAGCAGCTGTACCTAATACACAGACACACACACAGGGAGGCAGCCAAAATGGGGAGACAAAGAAACATGCCCTACATAAAGGAACAGGACAAAGCTCCAGACAAAGAACTAAACATAATGGAGCTCGCAATCTACCAGATGCAGAGTTCAAACCACTGGTTACAAGGATGCTCAGTGATCTCAGCGAGGACCTCAACCAAGAGATAGGAAACATAAAAATGGAGATAGAAAATATTTTTAAAAACCGGTTGGAGGGGAAGCAGGGATGACTTGTGGGTTAAGCACTCGTCTTGCAGTCCTAGGGTCCAAGGACTGAATCCTGGCCCTGGCCCGTGTAGACCCATAGGCTGAACTGGAGTGTGGCCTCTAGTTCTATTCGTGCTGGGGTGAGCCTCCCATGTGTGCGGCTCCCAGTTTGGCCCCCAGCTCATGGTTCCGCCCTATGTGGCCCTCCACCCACTTGTTGAAAACGGATGATGTGTAGCTATGGAGACTGCTCTGAGCCCTCCCCCTCCTCTCCGTCTCTCTCTGTCTCTGTCTCTCTGTCAAAAACAATTTAAAAACAAATTTTTTTTAATGCCAGTCCGAAATAAAGAATTCAATAACTGAAATAAAGAATACATTAGAGTGGGGGTGTCCACCCTTCCGGCTTCCCTGGGCCACCTTGCTTTCCTAAGCCAGTGCAGCATTTTACATGCCCGCCAGCAATGGCTGAGGGTTCCTGTTTCTCCAGAACCTCACCCACACTGGGTGGGTGTGGCCATGCTCGTGGGTGTGGAGTGGTATGGTGCTGTGATCGGATTGCCTTCTGCTAATGATGGAGGACACTGACCGCTATTTCATGTGCCCGTTGGCCATTTGTATATCGACTTGGGAGAATGGAACGGCTTCTTGATTTGGCTGCTTTCCCCCGTACTTCTCCCCCTTGCCTCCTATCACTAATAGCTATTACTAATAATACTCTCAGTGCCTGGAGTTGCCAACTAATAACAGGCACTCCTTAGCAGTAGTCTATGCAGCATGCATTCAATCTACCCCCACTCTCACCTGCGAAGCTTACCCTTGGTGTCTGTCCTCAGAGCTGAGGACCCTGATAGAATCATACAGGCCCTTCCCTGGAAAGTTCTTTGTCCTCTGTTCGCCATCCTTGCTGCTTCAGATCCCTGCCACCCTCGGGGGTGAGACAGAAAGATGCTCTATCAGATGGCTGCTGGAAATGTACATTTCTAGAGCCTTTTTTAAGGGGAAAGCAATCTGGCAGTGTGTATTTTTAAAAATTAAATACACATTGATTCAAGTGCAACCGTTGTACAGCTGGGCCTCTGTCCCTATCAAAATAAAACACTAACGTAGGATTTTTGGATGTGGATGTTTATCCCAGCATTGCTTGTAATAGAAATGGAAAAACAAAACAAAACAAAACACAAAATTTGGAAATGATCAGAAAGTTCACGGGCAATGGCTAAACTGTCTTTTGGTATATCCATGCTAAGGAATACTATGCAGCAATTAAAAAGATAAGATAGATTTATAAATATTAAACAGGAGGGATAACTATTGTCCTTTCATTCAGACTTGTATAACAAAAGTGCCATAGACTGGGTGACTCCAACAATGACCATTTGTTTCTCACAGTTCTGGAGGCTGGGAAGTCCAAGATCAAGGTACCAGCAGATTCCTGGTGTATAGTGAGGCATCTTTTCACCGTGTCCTCACATGGAGAAGGGGCGAGAGAGCTAGCCAGGGTCTCTGTTACAAGGACACGAATCCCATTCCTGAGGCTCCACCCTCAGGGCGTCCGCACCTCCCACAAGCCCCGCCTCCTCATCCCATCACACTGGGGGTTAGGATTTCAACATATGAATTTGAGGGGGATACAAACATTCAAACCATAACATCGACATAGATAAGCAATCAAAAACTGTATCTCGTATGATTCCATTTTTATAAAAACCAGCCAGGCTCCATGCAGCCGCTACACACGCATCTGGAATGCTTGTCTGTGTTCGCATAAACATGGGCAAAGTTTGATCCGCCACACGGGTTGAAGATATTTGTTATATTGCAATGGGGCTGGAGTTTGGAGATAGGGGACAAAACAGGTGGAGAGATTCATGGATTTGGGTTGTTACATGTGAATTATTGTCAAGTTGAGGGGGAAACAAAAACAAAATCAAGTATCTAAGGTGTCTTTTATGACCATATTGTCTCATGTTGGAGCAAAGGTTGGGTTTGCATGTGTAGCTTTGTACATGAATGACAGGACATGGGTGAGTAAGGAGGAGGGTGGAAATTGTGTCACTAGTACAGGTTGTCCCACAGTGACTGACAATCACCACTGACTTCACCACTGACTTCAGAGAATATTTTCTCCAGAGCACAATTACCTGGGGCCCACATCCCATCAGAAACCAGCATTTCCATCACCAGCTCTTCAGACGTGTGGTATCACACTGACGGTCCAGAAGTCGTCCCGGTGCCTCTAAGCACCACCTTTTTCTTTTTTGAGGACTAGAATTTGTTTTTTTGGCAAAGATGTCCTGTTTTGTTTTGGTTTTTATACTGAGATGGAAAGCATGAAATCTGATCATTCGGGGAAATTTTCAAATCTAACCTCTTGCTCCAAGCCAGAAGGACCTGCCGCATGAATCTCTCTCTGTATTTCAAGTCCTTTGAAATGAGTGCATTTACACAACACAGAAAGCCACGGTGGTTTGAAGTGTCATTTGACGCCCCTGGTGTGACCACAAGAGGGTCGTTTTGTGCAAAACTTTTGGAGGTCTTCATCAGTTTTCCCCAAGGGCCTCTGGTAAACCTTTGATCTTCAAATATAATTCTCTTTTAAAGAGCTTAGGGTGTCATCACATCTTTTCGCTTCTCGTTTGGTGAAAACTGCTGTAAGTCTGCCAGATCCTGGTCTAGCCATAGCCATGTGCGTGATGGGAGCCGTTACTACACTTCACGTGACGCTACACACTCCTGCATCTTTTACAGGGTTTGCAACTTCTCTTTGCGATCCGTGTGTATTGGATTTCCACTTCAGTTGTCTCCTCCTGACTGGTCAGGAGATTGACACATTGGACAGTGCCCCATAGGAAAGGATGTCTCTGTCCTCTTGGGGCTTACAGTCTAATGGGGAAGAAACAAGTAAAACCTGAATTAATGACATCACTTCCAAGGCTAAGGCATGGTCTGCAGAACCAGTGAATGGCATGAGTGGGAGGGTCCCAGAGACCAGTGAGGCCGAAGGATCAGGAGGTAACCGTGGGAAGATCTTAAGGGAAGGATGAGCAGGTGGGGAGAACAGCTAGTATCAAATGCTTTAGGTGGAACAGGGGTGGTGTGTGGAGAAGAACGCAGTGTGAGCGGTGCTGCAGGGGAGACTTGGGACTTGATTTTTCTGTGGGGAGGCTCTGTTTGGACAGTTTTATGCAGGTAAATGGTATGATCTAACTTCTATGTTTTTTTAAAAATCACATACCAATGTGTTTGTTCCCCAGTGTGAGAAAGTACAGGGGTTTTTTTGTTTTGTTTTGTTTTTCTCTTGTCCATGACAATCTACTGATTCTATTAAGCAGATTTTGTATTCTTGAAAATCTAATTCTATTAACCAAATTGGGTCTGCTTCATTCCCTCTCTTCTGTTCTTCCTTCTCCCACAACATGTTAGAAGTCTGAGCTTTGGAATCAGACATACACAGGTTCAAACCCAGACCTCTGCACTTATGAGGTGGATGACATTAGAGAACTGACTTGAGTTCTCAGAGCCTCAGTATCCCCACCTGTCAAATGGGAGTGATGAGATTACCTAACCTGCGGATTTGCCTTAATACATAACTAAACGCCTCTTGTGACGTACAGCAATTACTATAACGCTTGGCACAGGGAGGCACTCCTTGAATACTAGGGATTGTTTTTACAGTTGTACCAAGCAAAAATTTTCACTTTGGCATGTGACCCAAAAAAAAACCCCCAAAACCGAAACCAAAGCTAATCCTTCCTCAGAAGTTTTGAATATTGTAACACACACTGTATGTGCATGTTGTTTTAATATATAATGAGAACTCTGCTGAAGCAGCATGTTTTGACTCAGAACACTGGGTGCTTGGAAAGTAAGTGTTCCCCAAAAGTTCTCTGGCCCAGATTCTTAGATTTCGGAGGATAAATGAATTCACATCATGACTGTTTTCAAAAGCGTTTCCAGAGATTTCAAGTTTGTAGGTTAAAGCATTTGAATAATTCCTTTTCTCGTGATTGATGTTAGAAAGAGCATAAAGCTAGTAACTGTAAGAATAACATATTAATATTACAAAACAAGGAGTGTGCACTGAATATTCACCACAGAGCAGCTGCCGTGCTGAGCACCCGGCAGGAAACATCATTTAATCCTCACGCTCACCCTGTGAAGGAGACACTGTTATTTTCTCGCTTGTTTTATCATCGAACTGAGGACAGAGAGATGAAGTAACTTGACTAGTTCACATAATTAATAAACGAGGAGGTAAAAGCTAAACGCAGACCCTTGTGCTCCACGATCTAAGTTCTTTAACACTTACACTGAGATGCCCCTGGAACTGAGTTCTCAACCACATGTCTAGTAGGTAAAATGACTTGCTTAAACACAGACAACACACACACAATACACAATATGTTTCCTACACGGGGGGCATCCCAATTTCCAGCTCTCCTGACTCTTTGGGATCTGCCATCTGCATTCTTCCTTGATTTCTTTTAATCTCCCTTAAACTCTGACATATTCTCTCCCCCCCCCCCCATGGAAAGTAAATGTCTTTGGGTGTCATCTGTTTGTCTGCTTTATGAGAACACGTTTTATGGAAACCAGATTCCAGATGGGCTTCTCCCAAGATTTTGCATAGAAACAAAAAGCTTAGTGCTGGTCATCGAGAAGGAAGCTTTCAGTCTTCCCAAAATAACACGAGGAAGGCGTGCGAACTCCTCATCTTTGCAAGAATATGAAACCTGTAACTCCAACAGGTTTGCTTCCCACTCGCTCACACAGGCTCTGTGTGTGTGGTGTGTGTGTGTGTGTGTGTTTGTAAGTGAATGTTTTAGAATACATTTTACTTCTTTTTAATGTTTACCTAAATTCTCAAACGACTGTAATCTCATTTTTTCCTTCACTTGTACTGAGAAAACAGAGCATTGGTGGGTGTTTCATATTCCTATCCCGCTCCTTAGCAGTCCCTTCCTCCCATTTCCTCCCATTTCATTCCCTTTACCTTCCCGCCTTCGACACTAAATGCCTCCCGGACAGACTTGAAGAGCCTGGAGAGGATTGGTTGCTGTGAAATGACAAGTGAAATGACAAGTGAAGAGGATTGGTTGCTACTAATTGACAAGTCCCTGAAATTCTCTCCCAGTCACTGAAAATGTACGTAATTTAAACTGGTATATGTGAAAAAAAAAAATGTTTTATTAGCTCATGTAATGGTGATTCCATGGACTTTAGGCACAGCTTGACCCAGGTTTCCCAATGCTCTCATAGGTCTTGGTCTCTTGGCGTTGCTGTTATCAGCGTTAGTCCCCAGACACACACTCCCAAATATGACAGCTAGGGCCACCACCTCCAGCTGTGCCCTCTACTGGTTTGTCAACCCAAGAACAAAGCGTGCAACTCTGTCCTAGTACGTGCAGCAAAAGTCACAGGATTGCTTTTCATGAGTCTTGCGTAAGTCATGTGCCCACCTGGGAGCTGAGCATTTTAGCAAGAGGAATAGCAGCTCCAAGTGCGGGACACTGGTCTGCACTCATCTGAGTTTTGGGGGACACAGCTTCCCTGCCATGGGATATCCCATCTAAGAAGTCCTAGTTCTTACAAGTTATCATAAGCACTCTACCCATTCTCTGATATCCAGCTGTGTTTTGCTTCTGTTTTTATGTCTAAATGCATTGAGGTCTAGTTGAGATACCAGATGTGAGGAATGTATCCTTTATCAAAGCAATACATTGGCAGTTTTTCTAAGTCTGTCCACGGGAAGGTTTCTCTCGGGCACGTTTCCTGTAGCGGTCACACTCTTAATGACCACACCTCCTCTGGTTTTCAGCCAGAGAGTAAGGAAGAGAGGAAAAAGACTGAAAGAGATCAGCCGATGCTCTTGGCATTTCGAAAAGCCCTTCCTTGTTTTGAATCTTTGTCTCCCCCTTTTTGTCAACCGCTTCCTCCTCCCCTGGCATGGACCATCCCCACAATTCATTTATATTCACTGTGACACTTCAGCTGCTTGCTTGCTTGCTTGGCACTCCGACACATCCATCTATCACTTCTTTATTCCCACATTTTCCCTCTCTTCACCTCTCCCGGAGTGTAATATTGAGCATGATGATGAATTTTTGCACTGCAGAAAAAAATTAGGAAGCACTAGAAGATAGAACCAGTGTTCTTGTGGCGTGGTTTCCTTGGGGTCCAAGTTTATGTGGAACCCCTGACCCTTGTCACTGGTCTCCTGCACTGGCTCTTCTCTGCTCCTCGGGGCTCAGCAAGGACATTGCCATTCTGCACATGAATCCAGCTCTGTCTCCCCCCTTGTTGGTTTACTCCTGACTATAGACACTGGGAGATACTGGAGTTTGGCAGAAACAGTTGTTAGTGTGGGGTTTGTGTGTGTGTGTGTGTGTGTGTGTGTTTCTCCATATTGACAAACAATAAGAACAGACCCCTTCCTCCTCTTCCTCAGCCTTCCTGCCAACAGATATTAAGAAGTAGCTGTCAACAGAGGTGTGAAGCAGAATGTGATCTTGACAAAGGCCTAGGAGACACCTTAAAAATAATCAGAGTCAGGGAAGCCGGGATGGCTCAGTGGGTTAAGCGCTCACTTTGCAGCGCCGGGGACTAGGGATCAAATCTCGGCCCCGGCCCTTGTGGACCCAAGTGCTGAACTGGGAGCTCCCCCAGTTCAGTTCTGTCTCTGTCTCTGTCTCTGTCTCTCTCTCTCTCTCTCTCTCTCTCTCTCTCTCTGTCAAAAATAAATAAATAAATAAATAAATACCAAATACATAGACATTTAACTAACAATAATAATCAGAGTCTGTCAGCTATTAAGCACCTACTGTGGAAAAGGCAGTGTGCCAATCCTTGGCAAGAGTTTTCTCCTGTAAATATCGCAACAGCCCTGCGAGGGAGCTACTATTATCCTCATTTTACAGATAAAGAAACTCACAGATGTGTAGTGACTTGCCCAAGGTCACACAACTTATCAGTAGAAAATCTAGATCTTTAACGGTGACACTAAGGCTAGGAGTGTATCTTCCCCCCACCCCCCACCCCCCCAAATACAGCACCGCTTTATAAAGGAGACCTAGAAAAGAAAGCAGCTGAATGAGGTCCACGCAGGGGTCAAAACGAAGTGGGTGCTGGAGGCCCACGTCCACGCCCACACGGCCCTCCCCTCCCATTCCATGTGGGCCGGGGGCCTACTTGGCCTTCTTATGTGGCCGTCGGCTCTTCCAGCCTTCAAGAGGGAAACTTCCTGGGTATCACTTTGTACAATCTTTCCGTGTTCTCAACAGATTTCTGACCATAAGCAGACCCGGTTACGTATCGACTTCCTGGGCAGTTGTGGGGACTGTCCATCCTCTGTGGCTGTCATTGTCTCCCTCATGAGTAATGACAATAGCTAATGGTCATGTCATAGCTTGAGCACTCACTGTATTCCAGGCACTGTTCTCTGTGCTCTAAGAATAGGAACTTGTGTCATCTTCACAACAAAATTATGAGGCCGCTTCTCCTATGTGCCTCATTTTATCAGACAGTTGAGGTACAGACTGGATTCAAGTAGACGTTCTAGCTTGGTGATTCTCAAATGTGAGTGATTTTTGGCCCCTGCCCCCAGGTGGGAACTTTGTCAATGTTTGGAGACATTTCTGGTTGTCACAACTTGGGGGTGCTCCTGGCATCCGCTGGGTAGAGCCCAGCAAATGCTGCTACACATCCTACAGGGCACAAGATAACAGAGGAGGGTTTAGTGCAAACAGTACTAGTCCCAAGGCCGAGGACCATTGTTCCAGAGGGAGTACCCAAGTTTCTCACCTCGGAACTGCCTCCCGGGAGAAATCAGGACAGTTTGCTTCCCAGAGGACTCCTGTGACCATCAGAGGTGGTCCCCGTGTGCCTGGTACGGTGCCGGGTGTGTGCTTTCTGATAGCCGGCTGCCCTCGTCACTGACCTTCTAGTCCTCTGTCCCATGCAGAGCAGGGGCAGAAGAGGTCTCAGTAACGGACCCCAGCTTTGCAGGGTGACCGGAGAACAAGAGTCCCCGCTGTCACTGCGGCCTTTGTATGTACAGCATGAGTCCATTATCAAGCCTGGCGTTTCCGCGCGGGGTTGAATGACCGCTGTTTATGTTTGTGTTTACAGTCGATTTGGGAATTGCTGTCGAGACGGATAATGTGGCCGCCCCTCCCCCCAAGACGACAGAGAGGAGCAGTGTGGTGGAGGCCGGCGGGAAGCATCTCGGGAAGGAGGCCAGCGCCGAGCCACCAGCTGCTAAGTCTCGTTTCTTCTTGACGCTCGCTCGGCCCGTACCAGGGCGGACGGGAGACCCAGCCACGGCTTTATCCTCTGGCTCAGCGAAGCTTGATGTCAGCTCCAGCAATTCTCTAGGGAACAAAGAGCCGGGTGACAGCATGGCCCTTGCCGGAGCAGCTGCACGGGGGCACGACCCAGATAAAACCGCCGGCCAGCCCCGGGCCCCACACCCGGACTCCTCTGGCACGTGGGGGCCGCCGCCTCTCCCACCTGAGTCGAGGGGACCGGCCCCCTCCAAGCGCAAGGACTCCAGCTTTTTTGACAAACTCTTCAAGCTGGACAAGGGGTGGGAAAAGGCCCCCGCTGACAACCAACAGGACGGCGAGAGTGCGGAGCGTCCAGACGGGGCCGAGGCAACTCCTGTGTTATCCACAGAGTCCCAGGATGTACCTGCAGAGAGGGTGAGTGCTGAGCAAGGGCGGTGGGTTTGGTTCTTAAAGCCGGGGAGGGGTGAGGGAGGGGGGTAAGACGATGATGTCTATGCTGCTCTGCAATCACCAGGGGCCCGGACAAGGGCTGAGGCCCTCGGCCCCTCTAGGACAAGTGGCACGTTGCAGGCCCGTTGTCTGCCTGGGCCTAGGCAGGCAGACACACCTGTTCACAGCAGCAGAACAGCCGCGGCATCTGCTTTCTGTACAAGACAAGAGGAGGTGCGCTACATGCAGATGAATCCATCCTTCCATTTATCAGAGGTGAAGCCCGACAGGTTGGCTGGAGGATCAATGGAGTCTGGAAGGAAAGGCATCAGCCGGATAAAAATGGTTCGTAAAAGCCTTAGACACACCGTCTCCCGTCTCAGCGGCCACTGTCACGTACAGTGTGGGTACCGGCTTTTCTGGGAACGCCTTTCATTTCTTACATTTACTAGCCCGATTGGTCTTTCTATTTGGCACTGAAGTGTGGGTTTTACATAAAGGACATGGGCAGATGTGGGCAGATTCTTTCATGTATTAATTCTTTTCTGACAACCCGGAGTCATTCCTACCTGTGTGAAATCATCTAGAGATGTTTTCGAGGAGTTAGCCAGAATGAGTTGCTTTCTTTCCTGCACAAAGAAAGGCAAGTTCTTCAGATCTTAAAAAAAAAGCATTTTCTGTTAACCTTGGAAAAGTGTGTTTGTCTTCGGGGCTCCTGGAATGAAGAAGACAATCAAGTGAATGCACTGTATTTTAAGGTACTTGCTTCCTTAGTGGACGTTTAAATAACAAAATTATTTTTCAAAATTTGGGGATAGAATCAAGAGCCTCCAGTTGAGGTTAGAACCAGGAAAAAATTAGACAGGCTCCGCTTTTTATTATTTGGTCGTGCCTCCTGGCTGTCAATATATTTGTCTTAATAGCAACTTCGTATTAATAACTTCATAACAACTGCACTGCCGAGTTTCGAATCATGACACTGGCTGTCATTTATTGAGCACTTACAATATGCCAGGCCCTGTTGGCAAAGCTGCCCATGTATTATGGGTGTCACATCAATCTCTGGTTTTCATGCATGCAGGGTGGCATTTAGAATTCGATTGCAAGTGTTAGATGCAAGTTAAAAGTTCTGGGCAGCGAGAACTGGGAGAAGTTAATGAGGCTCCGGTGTTGAGGCTCTTACTATGAGCACTGATTTTTAAATTGTCTTGCAAAATTTGTTTGTTTGTTTTTAATTACCCTTCCCGATGCCCACTTCCCCAAATGAACCAGTTCAGGAGCCAATTGAATGCCTTTCTGTGTAATTCGAAGGACGTCTTCAAGTGCATCTTGACTGAGTGTGACACTGTGAGGCACAGGTGAGGCAAGGCCACAGTGGTGAGCACAGTGTCCCTGTCCTCGGGGACTATGTGGTCTCGCAGAGAAGAGGTACAAAAAACCCCACCTTTATTAAGTCAGGTGCCAAGTGTTGTGCTGGGGGAGGCCAGGCGTTGGGGAGGACCCCCAGACAGAGGAGAATTAGCCTGCCTGGCTCAGGGAACAGTCCAGCAATGTGCAAACCTGCGGCAGAAAGGGACTGGTCTTTAGGCTATAAGGGGCCATCAGTATTCATGAATGCTAGAGAAACTGTGTGCTACTTGACACTGAGTGGGGAAATCTCTGGTTCGGTTCCCATTATTGCTCATGGGCTCCTCAGGCCATTGTGAGGTTGTGATTCATTGAATAGCCACATGCTTTGTTTACACGGGCACCCTGAGTTAGGCAAAGACTGAGTTCTCTGTGGGGAGAGAATACGGTTGCCATTTGCCCATCTCTGCTTGGGGACCTAGTGGCTCACCCAGACACCCATCTCAGCTAAGGAACCAGTTAAGCCTCTGACTGCCAACCTGCGTGCGTGCATTTAACCACAAAACCCAAACAGGTGCCATTCATTTCTAGGACAAGCACAGAGAAATTTTAGAGTTGTTCTGTATCGACTCAGCTTTTTTAGTTGAAGGCCCTTAAGGAGAACACCTCAACTTGAGTGGGAGGAGTTTCAGAATGAGATTGGAGTCAGCAGATGGGGGTTTATGTTGGGGACATTGCAGGTTCTCAAACATGGTCAAGTCCATGGGCGATGTTTTGAAGTTACAGAAACCTCTCAGAAGCCCCCCAAGTTGTAATTGGTCTTCTTTTCTGCGTTACCTCCCTTAGGTTCACTAAAGAAATTTGCGTTTGTCTTTGTTCCACTACACACTTGCACGTTTTGTTGGCAGCAACACTGGAATTTGAAACACTGAGAACCCAGTCTTCTCTCTATGCGTATAAAACACACACATGTAATGAAGTAGCCGTTCATGCATTTCTCCTTCAGTCTGTGAACTTGTGGATATTCAAATATATACATCCACAAAGATTTTTTTCACACACACACACACAAACAGCCTTCCGATTGTTAAGGTTTCTTATCTTGATTTCTGTCTGCACAGTTTTGTATTTGGCGGGGGTGGGGGGGGGTGGGAGCAATTGTTCTGTAAATGTAATGAGAGAATCCAGCCCTCAGACACTAACAAATAAAACTTCCCGTCAATGGCCTTCTTGGTGGCAGTTCCACGTGACGCATAAATGGCCATCAATGTATTGACTCAGAGCTCTTAGGGTAAATTATGCTTTGGGCTCAGTGTGGGTGTCAGCTGTGTTTCCCCTCCCACCCACAGAAGCCTTGCCCCCACCCTCCCCCGTGTCACTGCCTGCTCCTAACTGGATTGGCATTCCAACCACAGACCCACAGAGCTGTGAATCGGGCGAAAGATGCCACCGTTTCATTCTGGGGCAAAACACACAAATCTTCTGTGTTCTGAACGACAATCTTATTTTTGTGCCGCATAAAACGACATTCAGAGCGTAGCATAATTAAAACAAGGCCAGAATTCATGAACAAATGAAGCATTTACTACGTAGGCCAAAGAAAAGATAAATTATATGCCTGAAAGGTTTCACTGAGCTGTGAGTCACACAAACCAATGTGCTGGCAAGGATAAGATTTTTTTTTTTTAATTTTTCTCTCCTCGCAACAACTGAACCAGAACTATAAGATATGCATTGAAGATGCGGGGAGGGGGGGCGGGGGGATGGGTCACATCATGAAAGTTTCACCTTTATTGCTTAAGAAAAAACCCCCACTAAATCTCTGTTGTCAACCATTACTTCCAGAAGTGTCTTTGTGTTGGGGGCTTGAAGCAGGTTGCTTTAAGTGTTTCAGGCATGGATTCATGAGACTTAAACAGAAATCCTCCTTTTCTTTGAAAGATGTGATTAAAGTCTGCCATTGTTATTTAAACGCCCTGCTTGTGCAAGGCCTTTAAAGGATAAATCATGGTCCTAGAAGTTAAAGATCCCATAATGTAGCGAGAGACGTCATTTTTTACAGGGAGATATAAGTGCATGGATCCGCCAATTCATTCACATATTAAGAAAAATCCACAGGGTTTTTTTTCCGCTTCTTCCTTTGCTTTTCTCTCTGTCGAGCACCTTCCCTTTAGGCTGTGGTCTGCCCCAAAAACCAACTTGTCAATGTGGCCAGGATGCCGCACCTCCCCCACCCAATCAGATAGACTCAGTCCTGCTCCTGTGGGGCTTGCCAGCCCCATCTGAAGGGACAGGCCCCCTCCTTCTAGAAGCATCCTCTTTGATTCGTGTCCAGGCCTTCCCACCTTCCTGGCTTCTGGGCCTCATCTGCTTTGCGGGATCTCACCCTCTCAACACTGCCCAGAGTTCAGCTCTGAGACGTCTTCTCCAACTCCCCTTACTTCCACGGAAATAAAACTTCCCCATCAGGCCTTCTTGGTGGGAGTACCATATTATGCATAAATGGCCCTCGATGTAGTGACAAGGGTTTAAATATAGCTGCCTTCTGACAACTCCCACATTTATCTCTCTAACCCGGACCTCGTCCCTGAAGTGCAGACTTAAATCTCCAGCTGCCTCTCACGCACATCTACTTGAATTTCTGCATCTCCCTCTGAATGCTCACGGAGCATCTCAACCTCATTATGTCCAAAACTGAGCTCTTTATTCACTCCTCACAACAACAGCAAAACGCCTCCCTGTTTACTCCACATGCTTTCTCATCTCAATGAGTGACAACTTCATTCCGCCACTGCTCTTTAGGGGTAGCCTTGGGATTAAAGAATCGAGATTGCTTGAGAGTTCTTTTCTACGTCGTCAGCGAACACATACACACTGCTGTTGCGTAGCCAAGGTTTCAGCTCGGCCTCTGTCACCTCCTGGCTGGGTGACCTTGTCTGAGTTACTTAACCTCGCTGAGGCTCCATTTCCTCAACTGTGAAAATGGAGATAATGATAGTATGCAGCACATTTTCACATTATTCACACTTGTGAAAATTAAATGAGATAAGCCACCTAAAGGACCCAACACAGATGTTGCATTCTGAGACAAAGAAAATGTAGCTATCACGTTTGTTCTCCCTGTCTATTACTTCACAGTTTAGTCTTTTTACTCTTCCCTTCCCTGGTCCTCAATCAAAACTCAAAGAGATAGCACAATCGAATCTAATTTGAAAGCTGCATAACCAAAGGCATAAATCCTAATTTGGGTTAAAAAAAAACAAAAAACTGCAGGAGTTGTAAAATAATTTCAGGAACGCTTGGATTAAAAAGCCCTAGCCTGGGAAGCTGGGATGGCCCAGCAGGTTAAGCGCTCCCTGTGCAGTCCCAGGGACTGAGGATCAAATCCCAGCCCTGGCCCGTGCAGACCCATGTGCTGAGCTGGGGTTTTCAGCCACCAAGGGAAGATACCACCTGGCCAGGGGGCTATTGTAAGGGGAGAAGATGATACAGGTGGTGGACAACAGTGAGGCTAAACACTAAATTTCTAAATTGTCAGAAACTTGGAAATAAAGAATTATGAAGTAGATAAATGATCTTGCAGTATGATGGAGTTTGAGTATTATATTATTTAGGGTGTCTTTGGCTACAAGTTAGAAAACAAAAACCAAAAACACCCATCAATAGTGGCTGAGTTAATAAGGAGAATGTACTATTTCATGTACATGGTGAGAATTCTGGAGGTTAGGGTCACGTAGGTCGGTTCAGTATCTTCACTGTACCAGATGCTTCTGTCTTCTCCAGGAGCCTCTATGCATTGGCTTGGCTCTCAGGCTTGGCCTTTATGGTTTTCAGATGGCTGCCATATAAAGAACTTTCAGGAGTCACAATGTCTTAGCAAATGAAAGAGCGGTTTCCTAAGATTTACCTATTGGCGAAATTGAATCTCGTGTCTGTGTCGGGGTAGAAGGAAAGTTTCTTCGGTAGAAAGCAGGCTCTTCCAGGAAAGATGATATGGCACGGATAGAAACCAGACATACGATTTCTATCCACCTTGATCCATGGAATCAGTTCAGTGAATGGAGCTCGTAGAGGCTGCTACAGTATAATTTCTTTAACTTATTTCACTAACTTTTTAATTTGACAATGGCCCATATTAAGAATTAGATTTTACATCTTGACCCGATATACATCTATGTACATGAAACAAAGAATCCACAAAACAATACTATTCTTACAGCATGTAATGCACATGGGTTATTTTCTATTCTTTCCTTTTCTGTTTTGTTGGATTTTTCGTTGTTGTTAAATTTATTGGGATAACAGTGGTTGGTAACAATTACATAGGTTCTAGGTGTACAATTGTACATGACATCATCTATGCATTGCATTACGTGCTCACCACCCAGAGTCAGCTCTCTTTCCATCACCATATATTTGAGTTGGATGCTTTTTAATGCTGGTTTCGACCCAGTAGATTATTGTCCAACCCATTAATGGGCACAATCTGAAGTTCGAAAATCTCTCTTCTACCATAATTACCGTTTTCATGTCTGTGGGCAGTGCTCCTGAGGAACGCATCTGCTTCTTGTGCACCTGGCCCAGTGCCTGGCACACCCTGGCAGACAGTGGTGCTTCTGGGTAAACCCAACGAGAGTAAAGATGGCACATATCATGTTAAAATTTTGTGACAACTGTTAGGATACATTATTGCAGTTCTATTATCAGCTCTGCCCAAAACAACTTTAAATAGACAATGGTTTCAAAATGTGTAGCTGCTTTCACTTAGATACACTAGGTAGAATCGTGTCAATACCGTTTACTTGGTATTTTTAATTCAGACTTTAACATGGCATGGTGTCAATCATGGTTGAAGCATCAGGTGAGTTGTAGTTTGCAATGAGTTTGCAAAACACATTTTGAGTGAATGGTCCCTTTGTTGTTATCCAGTCTGACTGCCTCCTTCCAAGATTATAATAGCAACGCTAATTTATTGAGAGTTTGCTAACTCGCGGACAGGTGAAGAAACTCCCATAAGATTATCCGGCTAGAAAGCAGCAGAGCTGGAACTTGTCACCAGTGACCACATGCTTAGCCACTGTGCCTGGAAGTCCAAAAGGAGAGGGCACTTGGCACCTTTGCAGATGTCTTATATCTGTTTGAAATTTTCAAAGCTAGTACTCCCCAAACTGACGTGGAGCATCAGGGCAATGAGGTCGGCATAGAAATAGGGCTCCACTCTCAAATCGTTTTGGAAAACACTGTCTCCTGAGGGTTCACAGTGGACATCAGCCAGTAAAGGCTCTGAGAAGTCCTGCAGCAAGCACGCCGGCTTCATACTATGTAGCTGAGTGTTTCTCAAATGTAATTATTCAGGTAACTCTTAGCTGTCTAACCATTTGGGCATCTCTCTCTTTCAAGGAACAGTTCTTCTGGGAAATGCTGAGCTAGGCATGGAGATGAAAGTGGGAAAATGGCCTCATAGGGTGAGACATCAAACCACAGATAGGTTTCATTTGACCTGCACAGTGTTTAAAATAATATTTTAATTCATTGACCATATTTTTATAAGGACAAAATGATGATAGTTTAACATGATGAGATTTCATGCAACCCCATAATTCAGACAGTTCTGAAAAATGGGAAGTTTTGTCCTATCTTCTCAGGGGGGATGGGAGTTGTGACCACCCCTTAAGGTGGGGTGTTCACTCCCCAGTGCACCCAAGCTCCAACCCCCCACCCCCATTGATTCCCAGCAGGGTCACCATGTGAGTTGTCCTTCATTATCACACTTGCATTGTCCTTTTCCTGAGAGTAAAGTAAAATAGTTCCATTACACTTTACTTCCTTCACGGCCCTATCACAATCAGAAGGCACTCAGGTGGACATCTGATTAATAAACCGCAGTTCAGCCTGAGAATCCATCTGTTGGTAGGCATTGAACAATAAGTAGGAGACATAAATATTTTCAGTTACTTATTCAACAAACATCTGAATGCTTTCTTTGTGCCAGGGATGAAGTTAGGTTCTAGGGTGGATAGAATGTGTGCCTCCTAGGAGCTTTCATTCTATAAACAATAAACAAGGAAATTCATAAACAAGCAAATAGTTCCAAGGCACAGACAGGTTTTGGAGCGCTTTCATAACTGGCGTTCCCTATGGTTGTGCTAGTTACATTCATTTCCTACTTTTGCTGAAGGGTTACAAGATGTGACTACATTTTTATTCCTGTGACTTGGGCAGGTGTAGTAGTAGGGAAAATAAAAATACAAAATTAGCTACAGTGATGGACCCTCAGGTAGGTTTCAGCTTTGTCGTAAAGCGATGTTTTTTTTTTAAATCCCAACCTGCTTAGGAAATTTTCAAGTTCCACATGACATTTTTAGTAGTCTTTGGTTTTCGAGTTCCTTCCTGCTTGTGTATTATAATAATTTGCTTTCCTTTCTAGGCCGATTGAAGGTAAATTCTATCACCAAGATTTAACCCAATACCATTTTTCTTCCTACATCTGACACCGGCTCTATGCAGGTGACGGTGCCTTCAGAAGAAGGGAAGTCCAAAGTTAATGATGGCCTGGAGACATTGTTGCCTAGCAAATGATGCCTTTTGTGCGCCTGGGGCAGCCGCGTGGGAGAGGAAGCAGAGCTTGCCTTTTTATTTCAGGCAGCATGTGGCTCAAATTTCTAACAGATGGAAAGGAGTGGAGGAATGGGGTTTTGTACCATTTAGTGTTTCTCAGACACATTTTCCTGTGTTCAACCACACGTTAGGCACTGATTCTTGGTACAAAAAAAAATTCAAAATGAAACCAGTGATGTATGTACCGTCAATGGGGAAATCTAGATGAGGGAGACATTCATCACAAATTGGTCCAGGCAGGGCTTTTCTAGCCTTGATCATCCTTCCTTGACTTAGATTTCCACTTTGACAATGTAGACATCGCTTAAAGGAGCTGAAATCCAGTTAACAATTTGCAGTTGCAGAAAGGTGCCGGAAGTTCCATATGGGTTTTATTATAGGCAACCAAATCATGATAAGGCGGCATTATTTTTCAACGTGACAAATTATGATCCTTTAACTAGTGTTCCTGTCTGCATGCCCTTTGAAGCCAACGGAAAGGAAAAAATATATATATATATATAGGCTTCTTCTGCACAGATGAAAAACAAACTGAGACCTTGAAACACCTGTTTGCTGAAAAGAAGTTTCCAGACATTTCCTGGAGAACGTCTGTGAATCTGTCTAAAATTTCTGTTTGCTGAGAATGATCTGTAAGCCTGATGAATATAGCAAAAACATATCTGTATTAAGGACAAAAATCCTACAAATAACCCAATATTTGAGACACAGGCCACCAACCGGTGGCCTTGAATTATTGGATCATTGTCTCGCCTGAGTCAAGTTGGGTCCTTCTGGATGGTTTTTTTTTAAGATTTGGAGTTAGTTGCCCAACTTTTGTTTTAATTTTAGTTTTTAATGAAAATTAAGAAAAAAATAAGCAATTATAGGGGAAGCTGGGATGGCTCAGTGGATTGAGCACTTACTTTGCAGCCCCAGGAACTGCGAATTGAGTCCTGGCCTCAGCCCGTGTGGACCAATGTGCTGAAGTGGGATGTGCTTCCCATGCAGGAGGCCCCCAGTTCAGTTCTTGCCCTGTGCAGACCCACCTGTGTGGAACAAAACTATGTCAAAAACTGATGACGTACAACTATGGAGACTGCTCTGGGCCTTCCCCCTTCTCTCTACCTGTCTGTCAAAAACAATAAAATAAAACTTAAAAAAAAAAAAGTAAGAAATTATAAAATGGGAGACTTTTCTACCAACACTCAATTGATATTTGTTGCTTGTATTTTAAATGTGTCCTTCTAGGGTTTCTTTGGGCATACACAAGTAAATGCAAACCTAAGTTCTTATTTCTTTTTTTCTTTTCTTTTCTTTTCTTTACACAGAGGTAATAGAATCTACACTCTGTTCTGTGCATTTTCTTCAGTTAACACTGCTTTCTGTGTCTGCAGGGCCTCGTCATTTGTAACACTTGCACGAGTCCCCATTGAATGGATGTACCACAATCTATTTAACCAGGAACCTGTTAATGACATTTGGCTGGTCCTCAAACATTGGCTGTTAACCTCACTGCATTGAAGAACCTCATGTGTTTGTTAATTCACACACATGTGAATTGAAGTTTAGCATTAACTCTTAAATGTGAAATCGCTGGGTAAAGGAATACATATATATTTTAATGTTGGTAGAAAATGCCAAAATTTCAGCCCTCTCTCAGGGACTGAATTAATTTATACTCCACTCAGCAATGTCTAGGAGAATGCCTGCTTCTTACCTGTTTTCAAACATTTGAATTATTTTTCACTTTCAATCTTTCTGTTCATCATTTCTGGACTTTGAATCAAGGTTACAAAAACCTTCGCAATCCAAAATTATGAAAGGCTTTCTGTGTGTTCTTCTAGTATGTGTATCCATTTTTATTTTATCCTCGTAGAGGGTTGAGTGATAACAAGTTAATTTTTTTTTTCTAAATGGCCACCCTGTTGTCATACTTCTTTTATTAAAAATTCCTCTTCACTTTGATTATCTTGATCACACACTAAACTCCCTGAGATCTTTGGGTAAAATGTGTTTTATGTGGATAGTGACAAAAATGGACAAAATATATTTACATCTATTCATCTATTAAGTTGTCGAATGGTACATATCTATTAAATTCCTGCTGGGGACACCCCCTACCCTAGACACTCACCCTTGTCTTTGTCAAGATTACAGTCCAGCGATGGGTGCGAGGGAAGGGCAGATACTGAGAAGTAAAGAAAGGTGTTGTAATAGTGAAGATGGGAAAGGACAAGGTACAATGGTAGAGATGATAACAAGGGGGGAGAGGGCACACTTAAGATGGAAAGAGTGAGTAGAAGTTACCCACAAGCAGACAGAAGGGAAGATGTTCCAGACAGAAAGCCTTGAAATTGGAACTAGCTCATGATGTGTTTAAAAACCTCAAAGAAAGATGACCAGAGAGAATAAAGTGAAGGGGAGAGGACCACACAGAGGTTGGAGACGTCAACGTTGGCTACACCAGGAAGACATTGGCGAGCCTGTATTGGAGTTCAAACTTGACTGCATGGGACAGAGGACACCTTTGTGGGGTGGTGGGGATTGGTGAGGGGTGGGAGGATGGGATGGCTGAAGAGGCCAAGAGCCCAAGTAGACAGAACAGGGGGCATTGCAGTCATGAGGTGGTGAGATGGCCCTGGCTTGACCGTAGGTCACGGAAGCAGGGATGGGAAAGGTCACTTTCCTGTGCACTCTACCCTCCAGGGTGAGTTAGAAGAAAGTCAGTCCTTATATCACCTTCCTGGCGCCAATAAGCAGCCAGATCCTGACAATGAAATTATTATTTTAACATGTAGTTGATAAAATTCACCATTGTGGAGATTGTGGGAAATTCAACAGACGCGTCCCCTGGGGATCATGTACAAATTGCTGGGCTGGGAGACCACAAGGATGGAGACTATTGGCATCATACACAGCCTCTCTGCAGAACTGGGGGACAAGGGGTTTCGTTTGGAATGCAACATGCATGGCTGTGTTTGTTACCCTCTGGCTCCAAAGAATGTCCCTCCAACTAACTGCAAATGCTGAGTATGTTAGAAGGAGGGGAAGGGGAGGAAAAGTGACTCTCATAAGCTCCTGATTGTTCTGCACACCCGTGGGCAGAAGAAGTATTGCTGGAATTAGGGGTAAAGGAGAAAGGAGTGTGAAGCAAAAATATTGCCTTGAGAGTCTGCACTCAACAACTTGCAACTGTGAAAAGTCTGTTTTGCTCCTAGGACATAGCTGAAGGCAAGGGACAAGAAGGACAAGAAATCCTCCCTGTGAGTTGCTCCCTCCCCCTGGACTTTGAGGAACTGGGGAGAGCAAAGGAGAACCCCCAGACCACAGATATAACTGAGACTAATAATCCCATCATGAGCTTCTTTAAGACGCTGGTAAGTAGTTGCCTTTCCTTTTGTTCCTCAATTCTATTGCTCAGCAGTTTTGTTATTCGAAGAATAACACACATTGAAGTGTTGTTGTTCTGAATGGGGTAGCATTGTGATGCAACTGGGACCCTGGAGCACTGCAGCAAGATGTGTTTTATAAGGGAATTGTGTTACCCCAGGCTTTCAGTGAGGGAGACTGCAGAGATGGGAACCGTGATATGGACAGTGGGTGCCCAAACTGTCACATGCGCTGTGTCATAATGGAATGCTATTGCAACTGAATGGTCATTGATCGTGAAAATAGGTGGAGAATACCTCCTTGAGTTCTTGACCTATGGAAGCACTTATGCTACTCACATGGCAAATAGAATGGTAGAAACCACTTTCTATCTCATTTCTTCTAAGTCCACCATTCGAGTAGGATGGAGCGAGGGACCTGTACCTTGCTCATCTCTGACTCCTCAGGGCAGAGCCTGTGGCCTGGCACATGCCAGACTCTCAGAAAAGGGCTGGCGACTGAGCATGGAATTAAGCAGACAGCTCCAAGTGGATCTGGACTATTTCCAAAGGCCGGGACTAGCTTCAAAACACAAAAGAATGTTCCCAACAAATGTGCATCTGTTTGGACTAGTGGCAGAACTGATGGAAAGTCTGTGGCCTTCCAGGAGACACATTTAAATGTGGTCAGACTCCTGGTGACTGTCTAAGATCCAATGCACCTCATTATAAAATAGTAATTATTGTATACCTAGGTATACCAGAAGTCTATGGGTTTCTACTGGACTAAAAGGACTTCTGATTATATTTATGCCTGTATAGTGTATTGGACCACCCTAAAAAACTATGTATCTATGAACTAAATTCATCCTAAAGACCAATGATTTTTAACATTTGCTTTTTTCCAAACTTGAAGGTTTCACCTAACAAAACTGAAACAAAAAAAGATCTGGAAGACATGGTAAGTAATTTAAAGTGTGTTTATGTTTGGGTTTGTGTAGAGTTGGATTTGGATTTGTGTCTGCTTCTGTGTGTGTGTGTGTGTGTGTGTGTGTGTAGACATATGCACATATATCTATATTTAACAATTTAATGGTGTTGTTAGATTGCCTTTAAAATGTTTCATTTATATTAATGGTATTTTAATAAAAATTTTAGTGGGAAGCTTGAAATATTTGCCAATCCCAGCGAAATGATGTCACAATAACTCATTCTTTACACAGAATAAGAACAGAATACTAATATATATAATCTCGGTCTTCTTGTTGTATGTAGAGAAACCCAAGCAACATAGAAAAAAATAGCTTCTAGGAATGAGGAAGAGGTGAGATTCTATTTCGAGCAGAAGTAAAGGTTTCTCTATTTTTGGTTTTCATGTAATTTGAAAAAATAAAAATAAATCTCCACTGCCAAGGCAAGTATTTGGTGAAATAAAATAGTCTGAGCGGACACTTGCCAAATGAAGGAACTGAGAGGAGTTAGGGTGCCCTCGTGGGCCTGGATTTTTTCACTGTCATCCCGGAAATTCAGCCAATTATCTTCAAAATAAATTTTGTTTGGAATGACTTCTTTCTAGAGATGTTTCCCTTTACACTTGACAGAACTGATTATCTCTCGGGGAACACATGGTTTACATTTCACAGGAATCGTGAGGAAAGTTTAACTTGGTGACAGATAAGTGTCTTACGTTCTTCTTTTGATAACTAAAAGGGCTTTGAAAGACACTGGGACCAAAGAAATGGCTTGGCCGGCCCGAGACATCTGCTCCCCATATTTGAAAGGGGCCTACGTAGTTGTGAAAAGGATCCTGGAGTTTGTCTCAGAGGGCCTGCGTTTGAGCTCTGGCCCTGCCTGTCCCACCTGTCTCAGCCCAAATCTCCACATGTGTAGTACTGGGACCATACACACCCTATCTGCCCAACCCAACGTTGAATGAAGGTTGTGGCAGTGCCCGCTAAACCAGGAAGCTGTATTCAAACGTGGGTAACCCCTATTTCCATAATCACTGCCAAACAGACTGAAGGCTGTATTGATAGAAACTTCTAGAATTTTTTTTCTTTTATTGGAAGAAAAAAAAAAAAAAAATATATATATATATATATATATATATCTGAGACAGCTACATGCCTTTTTCTATAAAATTATTTATTTGCTACAAGGCAGCTAGGGTCAAGTTCAATGAATGGTGGGGTCCAATGTGTTCTCTTTTGGTGCTGTGTTCTGCATTGTTTGGGGTCACATAGCACAATAGACTATAAATAGTGGGGTGTGTGGGTGTGTGGTGTGGCCTCCCAAGTGACCTGAACTCTCACTCCCTTCAGCTGCTTATACCCCAGAACTCGTCCTCCGCCCAGAATGTGGTCCCAGCTGACACTGACCCAGCTGATAAAAATCTCAGGGCCCTGCCCAGAGAGCTGTGGGGTGACGGCTGGTGGAGCTGTGGGCTCAAAGAAGGGTTTCATGACTGTGGGTTGTCCACAACACCCCCAAACAGACCTCTTTCTACCAGCCTGGTTCTCACAGCTTGTCTTTTTAACGTCTCTTCTGCTGAAGTTCTGGGAATCATGCTTTTGAAAGGTCTACACCGTTTGTCCTTCTTCCGGTGTTTAGCATGCTGCATGCCCCTCACAAAACCCCTGCCATGTGTAACTTGAGTCAGCAATCCTGAGTGGTTGTGGCTGGGTTATTTCAGCTCCAATCTCTTCCCCAAGTTTGTCACAGTGGCCTGGCTCCTACTAGAGACTTCTTTTGCCTGGGAGACCTGCCCATCTAGCAGCAGCTGAAATTTTTGTGGGTGATAATCTTTCCCTGAAGTTTCTAATACAAGAAGAAAAAAAAAAAAATGGAGACCAGTTTGAGAATGAAATTCACTCAGTGGCAGTCTTTGCCTTGAGTCCAGGAAGCAAAAATAAATTGTCTTCAGGTATTACGGTATTTTTTTCTTTCCCATGTGACAATATCATTTAGACATTTAAAACTGTCCAGTAGTAACTGTATTTTTTTTGGATTTTTAGATATTTTATCTGGATATTTTATGTCTTGTAGACAGAGCTGTCCTGCCATTATCTTTAGCAAATGAGTTGTGTTCACCTGGGTCGTTTAAATAGGTCCCCTGATGAAAATCAAGGGGGGCCTAAAATGGACGGTGACTATGCTCGTTAGCAAATTATCTTTGAGAGTTTAGAAGAGATACACGTTCATGGGATGTCGTGCGGCGGTGGGGATGGGGAGGACGTACCAGCGGTTAACGGTCCAAGTGTTTTAATTCACTTAAAAACAACAGAAGACAATGGAGTTGGTTTAAAAACAAAGTTCTAAGCTGTGACTGCTGTTGCCCGAAAGGCATCCAAAGCACAATGTGTCTGTGATGGACAAGCCGGGCAGAAGACAGCTGAGACCCAGGCGAAAGGCCCCAAGAAAAAGCACCTGCATAGCCCCGGGCTAGGACTCGCCTTTAGGAAATTCTTTAGGCATAAGGTCTGTATCTTGTTAAGCTGGGAGGGAAAAAAGAACCCTGGTCTTCACTACAGGATGCAAAACTATTCCCTATCCACCCAGCGAAGACAGCCCCAGGTGGTTGGGATCATTAAAGGGGGATTAAAGAGTTTGTGAATCAAATTAACAAAAAGATAAAACAAAATCTCTATGCAAGTTTCGTCCCAGTGTGGACCAGGGTTCTGAATTACTCTTCTAACCCAGTGTCTCCCAAATGTTGAAAGTATGCCCACCGCCTTTATCGTTTTTGTCAGATATACTATTATGTACTTGATATTTACATATTGAAGTGCACCCTTTTCCTACTAAAAGGTATCTTTTTTTTAAAGATTTATTTTTATTGTTTTTTGACAGAGAGACAGAGAGAAGGGGGAGGGCCCAGAGCAGTCTCCATAGTTGACAGCATTAGTTTTCCATATAGTTTCACTCCACAGGCGGGCACAGGGCTGCGCAGGGCAGGAACTGGGCCGGGAGCCTCCCACATGGGCCCCGGCAAGAACTGAACTGGGGACACACCCCAGTTCAGCATGTGGGTCCGCACGGGCCAGAGCCAGGATTCGATCCTTGGTCTCTGGGGCTGCAAAGCGAGCATTTAACCCACTGAGCCATCCCAGCCTCCCCTGAAAGCCATCTTTAAAAAAGAGACTTTATGTTTCATCATACATAGAAATCATGATACGAAGAAGATAACTATGAATATGGCTAATGAAAAAAGATATTGTGTTCTAGTTACCTTGTTATGTTAAGCTCGGAATCTAATGCCCTTTCTAGCTTGGTGAAGAGGCCATGAGTCAGCAGTAGAGAAACGGGAAAGACAGGCCGACATCAGATCAAGATTTCCCCCAGAGTGTTCTAAGCAGGGTTAAAGGGAGTTGAAAAAGGAAAAGCGGTTTTCACTGCTTGAATGTGACTTGATGTCATATGTCTGTACAGTCCGTGTAAGACTATCTCTGATACCGCCAATGGTATGCTTTCTACACTTTGGGAAACACTCTTCTAACCTCAATGTAACAATTTTATCTTTTCTGTGGTCTGTTCCATCCATCCCCAGTATTAACGAAGCTTATACTGAACCCACATAAAAACCCAGGCGGAAAAAAACAATGCACGGAGCTAGAGGAAGTGCTGCCTAAAGGTCCTGGGGTGGGAGCATGACTGAGGAGTGGCTTTGGCAGCCTGCATTCTCCCACGGCTGAGAAGACTCTCATGTTTGTCTAAACCCACCAACTAAAAGGTCACTTGAATTGGGCCCGCATGCTTAGAAATGTGTCTAAAATATCACCCATTCTCCACTAAATTGAATGAATTTATTTAAAAACCTCCCCAGCTGGACGTGATAGTCCCAGGATTGTGGATGCAAATAAAAGCTCCATAGAAAGTTCCGTTGGGCGAATCTATGTTTGCAGAAACAAACTGTTATGAAGCCACGCTTCAATGTCCATGCAGACTTCTTTGGTTCTGTCAAGACAGAAAGGGGCAGACATTGCGATGGGGGGGGGGGGGAATTAAAAAGGGGTCCTGCTGTCTGTGGGACACAGTTGGTAACACGACAGAGATCTAGTTCAAAGGACTCTAGCTGAGCATCCTCTTGAAGCTTCTGGGAGTGGGGGCCTTGAAAATGTAGTAAGTGTGTGACCCTCCCCAGCCCCGATCTGCACTTCATTTTGACATTCGTTTCATGTGCAGAATCCTTTCCCCCTCTTAAGTGAACTACCCAAGTTCGACATTCCTAGGACTTCCCCAAATCCTGGGTCCATGTGCTGGCACTGAGTTGCACATTGGGGTCAGGATACGATTCAGGAACTCCTGGGAAGTTAGAGAGGGAGCATCCCTTTCTGGGATTCCGTAATACAGAACTAAGGACTTTGGGGTTTGGCCTTGAGGTCCATCCCGTGTATTTTTCACAGAAGAGGAGAGTAAGGGGACCATTCCCGAAGGGTCTTCATTCTCATTCCCACGGCAGGTGGCTCTCAGTGGCTCCTGTCCCCTGCCTAGACCACGTCATTTGTTCTCGTCAGTTAGTTATTTTGTGGTCTGAAAAGATGGGACAATGGGGCCAGTAAAACTGACCAGCCAGATGCTATCAATGAACCTTGAGGTGTGATTATAGGAGGCATGATTGCCACCCTCCCTGATTATATTGTAACCCAGGTTGGAAAAGAAGAAATCAGAGCAAATAGAAGGGTAAAATAGTACTTATCTTCTAGTTTTGTTCTTAAAAAGCAAAACCTGCAACGATTACTGATTCCAGTTAATGCCCAGCTCCATTCTCCGTGTCTCCATTTTCCTTCCTATGAAAAGAATTTTCTTAGTTTGACAATGTGGAGAAGCCTGGGATTAACACACGAAATGAGTTCATTACTAGAGATACTAAGGGTGTCAGCTTTCCTTTGCTGAATCTGAACCCTCTTTCCTTGGCCGCGTCACAAGCCATGCCTCACAATCAAACGTTTTCACATGTCCTCCAAACCCCAGGCATGACAACGTGCACAAAAGGCCGGGAAACACCCCTGTCCTCACCCACATTCTCCCAGTGCTACTCTTCTCCGTAAAGCAGCTGGTTCACAGAATCTCACAAATTCTGTCGTGCAGTCATTGTTTTTTTTTGCTTCTTGGCAGAATGTTCACATCTTACTAACCCCCATCCTCTCCCACACCCAAATGCGACCAGATGAAAATTTATTGTAGCAAAGGTAAAGAAGGTCATTTGATAGGCAATCTCCAAATCAAATGTGTTAGAATTTGATGAACCGGGTTGCCAGATCAAAGGCAGACACCCAGTTATATTCAAATTTCAGGTAAATAGCAAAGGATTTTTAATGTGGGGGTGGGGGTTGGGTGTGCTTTTCTTGTAGCTCCCAGGTGGCTTTGGTTGAGTAGGCTGAGCACATATGAAAGGGCAGCCCTGCGCTAGACAGATCGTAACATCTAAGGTGTGAGAAGCCAAACAACAGATTGTAAGTCAAAGCAGCTCGGGTCAGTAGGCAGTAGGACATCTATAGTAAGGACATCAGCAGGATGGATGATTGACTTGGCCCAACCCCTTTCTTAGAAATGGAAACAAGGTTAGCCCCAATTTCCCAGATTCTTCATGGAAAATGGACCTCACCCTTCCCCTCTCCCCATAGCACTGGCCGCTGTTGAAATCTTACATTTCCGTGAAAAGATGTGTTTAGCATCTTTCTTCCCATGAGGATGTGTAACCCCAACACAGAGACCTCATCATAGAAGGCACTTGATGCATTCTTTAGAAATAAATGAATAAATAATACGTCCAGGTGCCCACAACCATTTGCACATGTGTAAATATAGAACCGTGTGAGCTCAGCCTCTGAGTTCACTGCTGTTAAAATGCTGGGTTTTTTCTAAATCCAGGCAGTTTTGTGCAGGTTTAAACAGAACTGGGAGAATCTGCTCAGTAAATGACTCCCCTTGAGTATCAAAAATGTCAGCATAGAAAATGCTATCTTGTTTCAAATAGTCAGATTCACGGTATTTGCAAACACCCACTGGAGAGGCAACATGCTGTATGAAGAAAGAGCTAGGTAGGAGCTGGAAGCCCAGGCCGGAGGTCACACTGTGGCCCTTAAGTATTGTTGGGCAGCGTGGGCCTCAGTTTCCCCATTCATGAAAATTCAGGCGATGGACCAGATGGTCTCTAAGACTGTTTCTGACGTCCAAAACACTGGGAAACTTCCTACATCTCTTCACACCCCATTTTTACTGCCAGATTTTTTTTTTCTTTTACTCAGAAAATGTAGTCAAAGATCGGACATCTCTGGAATTTTAAGGGTTTGTGTCACAAGCTCCCTGGTGCAAAAATCCTGAAGCAAAGAACGATGTTTGAGAAGAAGAGGTCAGGTCAAAGGAGCCTGATGTTAAACATTGCAATAGCCAATATTCACTCATGTTGACATAAGCTGAGACTATTATTCTCCGAACCCTTCCTTTATCCCCTGACTCATTCACTGAGGAAGTCAGGTAGCCTGGAATTGGACCTCAGCATGACCACTCAGAGTGGGGAGAGCGAGAAGGTGAGAGAGAGGGAAAGGCAGGGGCGAAGAAGGAGTGAAAGAGAGGGAGAAAGAAAGAGGAAGGCGGAAAGAAAGAACGACTGAAAGAGAGAAGAAAGGAAAGAGAGAAAGAGAATAGGAACTGAATGAATCCCATTTGAAGTTGTAAATCCATTACAATCTATCAATTACATCTAATTTAGATGTAATTTAAATCTAATTTGAGAAGTAGAGGCTGCATCTAAAGGTGAAGAAATGGGGTTTGTGGGTACCCGTTCTACTCAACACCCCTTCTCTGAAACCCAGCCCCAATTCCCCAGGTTCTTATAGCCTAGATTAATGCTCTATCTCCAAAGGAGTGTGGGAGGAAAGTTTGAGAACGTCTATTTTAAATCCTAATTATTTTAATCCTTGTTTAACTTCAAATTCTGTTTAATACCACAATGCATCTTAGAAGATAAATAAGCATGCCTGCATTAGATTCATGTTCAAGATGTTTATACTGATGAGAACAAATCAAAATCATTTGAAGACCAATGGCCTTGGTGCAAATTAACATCCTAACAGCAAAGTGTCTCTCACAGTCCCCTTGATTCCTAACGAGTCACTATATAATCATGACAAGTAACGGTTCTATAGATATTTTTTCCAAAAGGAAAATGTCTTGACTTTTTCCCAAGATGTTAACACAAGTCCACAGTCATAGTTGACTATGTGGAAAATGCAGAAAATTAGGAAGAAGAAAATTAACATGCAGAACCCCAGCCCATGATTATAAAGAGAGAGAGAGAGAGAGAGAGAGAGAGAGAGAGAGAGAGATGGTCCACTTGGGAAATCTGGAGATCATTTTGAATTTGTTTAACTCTACAGGGTGCGGAAAAGCCACCTGAACCTCCCACCGACCTCAAGTCAGACAGAGCCAATTTTGTACCCCAGGAGATCCAGGGAGCAGCCAAGAATCCTGCACCCCCAGAAACAGCCAAGGACAGTGCCAAGGAAAAGGGGGGACCCACCTCCCTGCCTCTGAGCAAACTGTTCTGGAAAAAGGTCAGTCCCGTTTTCAAGACATAGAGCGCAATTGGGGCTAAATGACTTCAAAAATGGCTTCTATTGGGCCAGTTGATGTGCTCAGCAGTGTGTGGCGTGACCTTTTTCTTCTCCAAAATAACTCATTCAGCCATGGAGTCGATTTTCCTTCTAATTTACTCCTGGGAAGAGTGAAACGCCTCTCACGTTAGGAAGCATGTGTTCGTGAGAAAGTAAAGGAAATGAACAACTAGAGTTTTTCATTCTTGGAATTACTCTGATTCATGACAAAGAGCCTTGCGGTATTTCATGATTTCAGCTTCTTTCTGAAGTCATTTGCTATTTGTTCCTCCTGGTTTCCTCTGGGAGCCTCTCCCCTGGCAAGGTGATACACCACAGGGCTCTCTATCTCTGTGTTCCCAGCCAGATATGATCAGCCATCATGGACGCCTAGGTTTCGCCATGCTTTTGAAAAACCACGGTGTCCACCAACTAACCACCAGGGCAGGCATACTGCATGGTCTATGATAGGAAAATTCAAATCATTGTCTGATCTGTGTCCTGGAGAATGAAGGTGGGGTACAAGGAAAGGGTTTGGGCGGGGCTGAGTAATTCTGAGACCTATTTCTTCCTCCATCAGCCTGGCTGAGTAAAATCCCAGGGGCCCTCAGAACTCTTGCCTGTTTGAAATGTGGCCAAAAAATAAGCAAGATGTTGTGGGTGAGGCAATGCGGTGTCATTTATAGAGCTGGAGAAATCAAATCGAGTCATTTCATCAAAGTCCATGCCGCTTGGCACACTGCACCTGGCAGGTGACCAAGGCCGATGGCACTGTGGTCTTAGTTTTTTTCTCTTCTCCATAATCCAGCTGGATTTCTGAACCTTTTCCTGTGTGTTCCCTGTGGTACATAAATCGCCTTCTGGGTTCTGCCCCGAACACAGACTCCAGTACTTAATGAAAACTTCGGATGATGTCCTTTGGCATTCTGTTCTAATCCTCTTTCCCTGACTAGCCACCAATGACATGTTTACAAGCCTTTTCTCAGCAATATAATGTAGGGAACAATTTTCAAGTGAGTGACGTGCACATATGGGTGGGAAGGGAGATGAAGTAGGAGACCCGTGTTTAAATATTTCTATTTACAGAATTGTATATACCCATATGTATCAGGCAAAATAGAACTGGCATGTTAAACTTAATTTAATATATATTTTGCTCAAGGTGAGACTGTATGTATTTAGTGTCAAAAAATAACCCAATTAAAAGGAAAGCGTAGCACAAATAATGATAGGTAACTATTAAGTAAACCATGGTAATTTGGGGTCTCCCAAGAAGCAGAGACCAAGACCGAATTGATGTGGAGGAGATTTATTGGAGGAAAATGAGTGAAAGGATAAAGGAGAGGGGACAGGGAGAGGAGGGACGAGATGGTCAGAAGACCCTCAGCCTGAGGGCGGGACAAGCCAGTGGGAAATGATCCCAGGGGCCCATGTTGGGCACAATGGCCCAGCACCCAGTATGCTCGGTCATTGGCAGGAAGCTGGCGGGCAGCACCTGCCCTCGACGTCACCACTCAGTCGTGGATGCCGAAGGCAGGACAGTCCCGGCTGCGTCTGAGTGGCACACGTCTATGGATGCCCAGAAGAGGGTGCAACATGGCAAGAGCCACGTAGGAGGTCAACAGATGACTATGGTCTTAGGGACACTTAGGTTACGGTTACACGTTGAGTGTCAGACACTTCTGACTTTGAGTCCCAGCCCACCTGGAGGATCTTCAGTCTCCTGTTGTGTGAAATGCAAACCATAATAGAACCTCTGTCGTGGAAGCAAAGGGAAGATTAAATGAAACAATGCCGACAAACCCCTAACCCCAGGCTGAGCACCAAAGCGGCCAGAGAATGGTCTCTGTTCCCTAGGCATTTGTTTGCTTGTACACAGGAGGGTTGAGGCCTTAACCCTGCCCTCTTCTTTATCTTTCTGTGCCATCCACTTTCAGGAGGCCTCTCAGTGACTGTGAGTCCTTTATCTTTCCTTACCTTTGGGATCTATCAGGAGTATGTTGGTTCTTCTTTGAAATTGAAACCATTCCCCTTGAAAATGAAGGACAGGACCCTTTGATATATATTTTCCCCTATAAAAGAATTTCACTTATTTTTAGTTTCACTGTGTTTTCACCTTTATCTGACTTTATTTCCATTTAGTAGATTACAAAAATAATGTAGTTAAGAGCATTCGATAGTATTTTTTAAGAGTCATTTATTTTATTTTATTGTGTTTGAGAGAAGGTGAGAGAGAGAAGGGGGAGGGCCCAGAGCAGTCTCCATAGTTGTACATCATTAGTTGTGATGTGGGTTCATTCCACACAGGTGGATGTGGGGCCACATAAAGTGGGAAATGATCCAGAGGCCTCCCGCGTGGGAGGTGAGAACCTGGGCCGCCGTCCCAGTGGTCACCAGTTGCACCACAGCTCAGCATATGGGGGTTGCACAGGCCGGGGCTGGGAATCAAGTCTCAGACCTCACGATTGTGAGGCAAGTGCTCAAACCACTGAGCTATCCCGGCCTCCCCTTGATAGTATCTTTAATCACCTTCTTTGTACTGATTTTTTTTTTTTTAATGCTAAATACTTTGTGTTAAGGGCTAGGCGGTGAAAAGAGCAGTGAACAGATCCGCTGAGCTGACATCTCACAATCTCATGAGGGAGCTTGTGATATTCACATAGGAAACAAAATGGGGACCCTTGTTTTCTTTAAATGAGAATAAGTTTTACTTATAAAAATCATTTCTGTAAAAAGTTTGAAAAATAAAAACACTAGAAAATGCTGGTATTTCCATGAACAAACCCACTGTCCCAGGTGCTCTAGACTTGGGTTCTGCCCAGGTTTGATCTGACATGAGTCAAGCACGGAAGGGGAACAGAAATCTGGCCTCACATGATCCCTTTTGGGGTCCCTGTGCTGGGTATTTCTGCCGCTGCTGACACCCAGGCTATTCCCAGAGGCCAGTGTGCAAATGTACCAAAATATGCCAAACGATTTTGCGTTGTTTGTGGACACGATCCTCAAAAGGTAATCATTCACTGAGTAGGAAGTCTTCTCCTTTCCATTCTACTCCAATTCTTCTGATGACATGAAGAAGTCTCTTCTTGATCTTCATGGACGTTTCTCCCTGTGCTAACCCTTGCTAACCTCCCTTTTTAACAAAGACTTAAAGGTAATTAGAATTTAATAAGCGTCTTTGTTTTATTCATTGCCGTTGTTTTAATACGTACTTCTATTTACAGCAAGCATGCTGATTGTACTTTCACTATCATGACACGATGCTTCCTTTTAAAATATATGACTTTCAGGGGAAGCCAGGATGGCTCAGTGGGTTAGGCGCTCACTTTGCAGCGCCGGGGACCGAGGATCAAATCCCGGCCCCGGCCCGTGCGGACCCATATGCTGAACTGGGAGCTCCCCCAGTTCAGTTCTCTCTCTGTCTCTGTATCTCTCACTCTCTCTCTCTCTCTCTCTCTCTCTCTCTCTCTCTCTGTCAATAAATAAATAAATAAATAAATAAAACTTAAAAAATATATATATATGACTTTATGTTGAATGGTGGTCCATTTCAAGAAAAATGTTGAGTAAGTACAGGTGGTACGTAGGCAGGTCAAGAATCAGGACAATGGTGGTGTGCCATTGCTCAAGTTTGAGAAATGCTCCACTGGACTAACCCCCCAAAATAAGAACTGTTTCTCTGGGTAGCATAACTTTAAAATATGAAACTGCAATGTCTTGGAACAAACAATATTTATAATGGCGATTTTTGAAACATCAGAAAGATCTGGAAGTCTGAAACTGTAATGACGATGACGGAAACTTCAGTGTCCAGAAGGAGCACCTTCTGCTCCGCATCATCACCTACGTCGTGTCCCCAGTGTTCCCTGGGATATAGTGAGCGATCAATGACCGAGAACTTTCCAGACACAGGGAACCAAAGACATAAACCAATCTCATTACAACCAAGGGGGACAGGCGATTCATTTGAAAAAATAAATTGCTATTCTTAAATGGCGGGAGGGTTTTTCTCAGCTTGTTATAGACAGTCTGTAGACTCTTGAAACTTCTGTGGGAGCAGTGTGAGGAGGTCTGGCTTTTACAATATTGTTTGATTCTGTACCTGTTCATGACATTGTTATAGCATGCCCTGGGTCTCTGGGAGAAGGGGTGTCACCCCCAGAAAGCTACACGTCTGAATGCTCTGTGGTTTCTTGACCATCAGAAGCTTCCAGGGCACACACCGTCCTGTTCAGGGACATGTTTGTGTCCAGGTGAGCATCAGTATGAGAAGATGCTAAGTAGAAATACATCCTCTATGCTGAAGATCTCCTCTAGAAAGCAAGCAAGTCTGGTCATGAAGACAGAAGCTTACACCGTTCCCCCAAAAATGTGCTTCTGATCCTTCAAGTCATCATGGCACGGGGACATCTTGGCCCTTAGAGCCATTTCCACCACTTCCTAGCTGTACCACGTTGAACAGTGACTTCTCCGCTCTGGAACTCCATTTCCTGGTCAGGAAATGAGGATCACCATGCTTACCGATGGGGCTACTTTAAGTGAGACGCTGTAGACAACGTGCCAAGTGCAGAAGATGTACTTACAGATATCAGCTCCCTTCTGTCCCTCCTGCTGGCTGTGTCAAAGGTGACAAGAATGGCTGGACTTAAAACAAACAAGGTACAGGGAAGAGTTCTAAACCTGGAACCCAAGAGAAGAGATGCCAGGGTCTGTGAACACCCCCAAATCATCTACAGCGTATTTTGTTCATCTTTCTTTTCTGGGGAGACAGTCCGGATCTGTGGAGTGAGTCTCTTAAAGTAGTCTGTGAACACCACCAGCACCCCCCAAAACTTGAAGAACAACTGCAGGAAAGAAGTGCTCCCAACTTGGAGCTCAGACATAATGATGATTGTGGCATTGACTTTGGACAGGATTGGAGTAACTCCTCTCCTATCTGGAACTGGACTGTAACAGTGTTTGAAGTTGGATGCATTGGAGTCCAGCCCCCTGGCCCTTCATAGAAGTGTTTTAGCCAAACTGAACCCCGGCACCATGAACCGGGCCCCAACTGAGAGCTGGGGTAAGAAGAACCTCCGATGCCACTGTGATGTGTCCGGGACAAAGCTTTAAGGACCCTGCTCATTACATAGCACCTGCTGGCCCTCTGAGGACCACGGGATGACTTTCTCTGGACCTGCTACCAGAATGTTCCTAAGCAGGTCGTTTGTTTTTACCCGGTGGTGCCCGCGTATTGTGGGATCGATTGCATTGCCCTCTTTTCATCCACTACCAGAAAATGCCAAGGTCAACACGTTGCTTCCTCAGAGCCAAGACCGTGGCTCGTGTTTCCTGCGGTAACTCCTCTCCTGTCTCCATTCCTAGCCAGGCTGCATCTGCGCATTAACCTTCCCTTGGTGGCATTTGAAACTGCTTTATTTATACTATGTTGCTACCACCTGTGCTGACATAAGCCTCCTTCAAGTTCTTTTGGGGACAAGGTACACATAAGCAATGTCCAAGAACGGAGACACAAGGCTGTGAGTCCTGGTTTTTGTAACATCCTGACTCTTGCTTTTGTTTTTATCTTCCCTTTAGTCAGTTAAAGAGGATTCAGTCCCCACAGGTGCAGAGGACAATGTAAGTTATTCATTCAATGACAAAACCATTCCATTCTCATCTTCTGCATGTTGGACCCTGGGGTATTTCAGCTCTGCAGTCCTGTGTCCTCGCATGTGCCATGTGTTATTCATGTGCTGTACACTCTTTCAGCCTTACACATGACTAAGGACCACAGGGGAACAGCTTTGGATGAACGTTCATGATGCCCATGGAGTGTGTGCAAACTAAATGGTCAATCCCAGCGGGCACTTTAATAATTTGTTATCACAGAGGGGCTGAAAGAGTCTACAGAACAGAAGAACATCTTTCTATGTCCTAAAGGGATGAGGATGCTGGACCCTCTGCTTCACTCTACTTTGGTTGCTTCCTTCACCTTTATTTCCATGACAACCCTGGTTCTCTACTAACAGTGGTGGTTGCCAGGGCAGGTAGCTGCATCTGGCGTGGGAGCACTGCGCTGCCCTAGATGCTGACACTGCTGGTCTTGGGCCACATTGCAGGCGCCATGGGTCCACCCCTGAGAGGTGGGGGTTGAGTCTCGCCGTCTGTGGGGCCTTTAATCTTCTAGGGTGATGGTCAAAATTTTCAAGATGGTGCATTCATGTCTGAAGGTGATGGCTCCGTATGAGATGCCACAAAATTCTGTGTTTCTAAAACCTCTTCCAGGGAGATCAATAAATTGGCCTTGTGCGTTTCAGACCCCAAACAGAAGCCCTACGCTCTGAAAGAAGGGCAGCCTTTCTTTGAAAATGTTGTAAGTGGGGATGAGTGAATCCATAGCACCTTAAAATAGAAACTGGCCATCATTATTTTGCCAAAGCAAAAGATATTCTGCTTTTTCTGGGGGTCTCTTGTTTACTTGCCATAGTTAGGGTGTACTTTCACTTTATTATAGTTGCCAGAACTGAACAGGTGTTGAAAATCCAGAAATGCCTGTGATATGGAGTGAAAATTAGAATAGCTATGTTATCATTCTCGCTAGGAGTGTGATCTTTGAAATCTGCTTTGTTGTTATTGGTTTTCTTTTCCTTCCTCCCTTCCTTAGTCCCCATCCTTTCCTTCCTTCCTTCCTTCCTCTCTTTCTTACTTCCTTCTTTCCTTTCTTCCTTTCTTCTTCCCTCTCTCCCTCCCTCCTTCTATTTCTTCCTTCCTTTCTCTCTTCCTTACTTCCTTCTTTCCTTTCTTCCTTTCTTCCTCCCTTTCTCCCTCCCTCCTTCTATTCCTTCCTTCCTTCCTTCCTTCCTTCTTTTCTCCCTTGCTTTCTTCCTTCCTCCCTCTCTTCCTCTTTCTCCTCATTTCTTTTCTTTCTTCCTTCCTTCTTTTCTTCCTTTCTCTCTCTCTCTCTTCCTCCTTCTCTCTCCCCTCCCCAACCCTCTCTCCAAATTGCTTAGCTCAAAAAAACTCAGATCTCTAGTAACTCCACAAAACGACCATGAATTTATGGGCCATCTCTAGAGATTCAATGTGCCCATTGCAGCAGCCTGAAAAGAGGAACTCCAGGAATCTTCTTCCCGTAAACTTTAAATTAAAGCTGCAAGTTGAACCTGGAGCATCTCTTCACTTCTCAATTTCAAGGGGGTATCTTATTGCAGAGCAACTTCTTTCTAGGCATTCATGTGTAGTTTGCCTGTCTGCAGAACCCTGTGTCTAAATTATAGCACAAATCTGACTTTAATTATGTCCACTACAATGTGCAGATGCAATTATAGATTCTAAATAAAGAACAACTTTTTCCAAAGCCATGGCCTGGAAGGAAATCAGAAAACTATCCAAAGACAAATCAAATTCTTATGTCTACATGTGCACATCAGCTCCTAACTGAGCTCAGACCCTTCTGCGTTTCCATGCTGAGTATGTCAGTGCATTTTCTTGGGCTGCTGAAAGCCAACTTCCTGGCCTGACCTCATACATGGGAGTCTCTGGGAGTCCTTTATTTTATGTTATGTTTTTGAAGAATGGACTCTGGCCTGGGATTTAGGAGTTGACACCTGTCAACATCTGGAAAGGCCCAGCAAGAGAACTACTGGCAATCAAAGAAAGTTGACTTACAGAGGTATTGCCGTACAATCTGATCATCTTGTTATGTGAGTAATTTTTCCTCCAGGTTCTTGCTGCTTCAAAGATAAAATGATTCTGGACCCAGAGTCAGTGAGTCAGATTCTGTTCTTTACCTGTATAAGGGCCATGTCTCGGGCCTCCTCCTTTCTTCCCATGATCCTTAGCAAGGCTGGCAACTACTATACCCCCAAAGTATTTGATGGTGATCAGTCCAAACCAATAATTCCATTTTCTTCCCCAGTAATTCATCTAGGGACAAGAATGTAAACTACTTGTGGCCAATGAAATGTACCCTGAGGTAGGGGATCAAAATACAGAGGTTCAGTTGGAGCAAATCTCTGGCTATGACTTTTCTTTCTTCTTAGGGCATTGGTTTGAGAATGTGATGTCTGGACCTGTGGCAGCTACTTTATATCCTTGAGGTAGCAAATAAAAAGATGATAGTCTAGCATCTCATGGAGGACAGAGCCAAAGGACAGAAAGACCCTGCCTGGCTTCTGAGAGACATTGTGGAGCCACTGACCCAACCCCAGAACTTCCTACTTTCAAACTTTTTGTTCCGTATCATTATTGGTTAAGTCACTATTAGCTTTTCAGTTACTGGTAGACAACTCCACCCTCATTGAAATGGCTGTTTACCGGCGGTGTGATATTGGCCCACACATTCACTCGTTCAGATTCTTCCTCCATCGATAGGAATCACGCTATCTGCCCTGAGCTGTCTTTGAAACTACTTACTGAGGTAACGTATTTAAAACGCTGTGTAAAATGTCAGGTGCAGGAATCGGTAGTTACAAAATAGACAAGTGCACGCTGGGTGGTTGCGGATAACCCAGGGCACAAGTGACAACCAGTCGTATTAGCAGAGTGCTCGCCGCGTGTCAGGCGCTGTTCTAGGGACCTTACATACATTGCCTGGCTTGACGCTGAAGACAGCTTTCCGGTGTGCCTGCTGTCCACACTGAGAAATGGGAAGACAGAGGCACAGAGATGTCAAGCGGGGACCTTGGGTGACAGCCCCTGGAAGGGGTAGCTGGAGTGAGGATCGGGACGCAGGCAGGCTGCTGCTAGAAGCTGCGCTCACACACCACTTGTCGGGCTGTCTGCCCTTCAGGCTCAGCGCAGGGCTCTTGGGGCCCAAGCTTCGTTTTTCAGAAATACAGTGGAATTAAATCAGGCCCAGAATGTGGGTGTCCGGGTTCACATGTGACGGCCAATCCCTGTTCCTCCTTTGGCTCCACCGTGGCCTGGGTTCCTAAAGGCAGGCTCGGGCCACGGGCTCACAGCCCCGTCACAGACGTGTTCTGTTTGGCCCGGCTGGTTCCTTTATTCTTTCAGCGTTTCTGGATGGGGCAACTTGACTTTTGTCCACCAAGTCCCCCCCGCTCCTTTTTGTCTCATCACCTGCTTTGCCTCCTGGGGACTTTTGAGTTCGTAGCTCCCTAACCTAAATCTGGGATTATAAATGCTAGAAGTCGTGTCCATATTTTAAGAAATGAATGGTGGGGCGAGAGAGCTGTACTTTACCACATATTTCCACGTAGAAGACGATATTTTTGCCTAAAATTGTTAGAACGAAGGTTGGGGGTCGTCTTATACACAGAAGAAACCTATCTATTGATTCTTCATGTTGGGTGAGGAAAGTAGGGGTCGCACATGCGGACATCCTTCTACATGAAAAAATACAGTAATTGCCTTATTTCAGAGTGTCCCCGCCTACGGATTTGTTGATGGGCAGTCGGCTTCCTGTTTCAGCTGACAATGTGGGGATTAAGGGGTCGCCTCAATTCCGATCCTTTGGGTCATTTGCAAACCAGCAGCAGATTCTGCAGGAAGGAAAGGCAAGTGGTTTCTCCACGAGCACTCTGTGTTCATGGAAGTAAGTCCATTCCTGCCCCTGCTCCCCGACAACAAGAACTGCTTGGGGGAGAAGTTGGTCTGGCACCAGGACAAACGCAGATGCCTTTGGCTCTAGAGCGCATCCTCCGGGGCAGGGAAGAGCCAGCTAGTTGGGTCAAGGGCCAGAGAGGCAATAGTGTAGATTCTGCAAGCCACGCCCAGTCCCTGCTGGATATTTTTCATCTTTTCAGACATTTTTAACAATGCTTTCCAAGTACGAAATCCTTTCTTAGCTCAGGGGCCATGCCTAAACAGACTGGGAGGGCTTTGCTAGTGGTTTGTGAGCCCCTGCCTGAGGAAACAAAAAAGGAAATAATAAAATCCTCCCCCGGCCCCTTAACTCTGTCCTGCGGCAGGAAGCAACGTAAGTGCAAACGGTCCCGGGTGGCACGGGGGCGCAGCACAGGGAGGCAATGCAACGGGACCCGTGTTAGAGTCAGGATGCAGACGGAACCACCCCGGCAGCTGCGCGCCCATGGCTGGCAATCCTTCGTCCTCACACACAGTCAGGGGGCTCTGAGCTCACTGGCTCCTTTGCTGGGGACCGTAAGCGACTTGGCCAGGTTTGCTTTGAAGTTCAGTTTTCTGCTCAGAACGTAAGCTTCAGTTAAGCAGCCATAGCCAATACTGGTCTGGGGTGAGGTGAGAAGTGAGTTAATGTCGGAAGTGGAGACCATGACACCAAGTGGCTTGTCACACTGTCCTTCCCACATAGGGGACAGTTTCCCCACAGTTGCAGGGCAACCCGGACTTGGAATGGAAGGTGTCATGGTCACTGTCTTTAAGGCTGGACTTTTAAGGGAACGATTACTCCTGATTTGCACACAGGCCAGGTGGAATTCACCTTCATGGCCGGCCACAGAATGAGGATGGAAGGGGTTTTGAGCACACTCTGAGGGGCAGCCTCCCAAAGGGACTTCCTGTCTAAGCTGTACCTTCACGGGGCAGGAAGTTTGCCACTTGTACATCAGCCCATTTGGCAGTTGGTGAGAAATGGGCTGCTTGAGAGCACATTCCATGACATGAATGCTCCATCTTGAAGATGTGGCAATGTGGAAACTGTCAGAGATTCAAACCTGTAGCTATTACGTGGACAGAGGGGCCACCAGGACCCCGCTTTATAAAACAGGTTTTGGAGGAACGTTTTGTTTGTTTTGTTCACTGTCTTATAACCTGGTGAAATAATCCAGGTGGTGTGTGAATCACCAGTAGAGGTTACAAAGTCCGAGGATGTAGACTCGGCCCTGCAAACAGTGGACCTCAACGAGGAAGGCAACGGCCCCTCGGAAGCCACGGAAGTGCAGCTAAAACGAGAAGAGCGCAGACCGCCCAGAACCTCCCTCATGGCGCTTCTCAGACAAATGGTAAGCCCCTTGCTTCCAGAAATAAGGCAGAAACACCCAGCTCGGCTTCTGAGCATGAAGACCCATGTCCCGGGCCGCAGGGGATATAATTCGAGGTGGTATCGATGGATTGGGCAGCGTGCAATGAGAGAATCCCCTTTGGTGCGTCTGACTCAATCACAGAGAACGTCTTGCTTTGTTGCTAAGATCCCTTAACCTTCCTTTAACTCCAACTAACTTCCTTTTCAACAAAGAAAAAGCTGGCCGTGGGCCCTGAGGTTTAGCAGACAACAGTATCCACCTAGAACTTATTATTATGTATTTTTAATTTTATTTATTTGTTGAAGGTTTCTTCTGTTTATGACAAATGATACTGCTTTCTATTATGGTAATTATATGCAGTTTCCTTTGAAAATACATTTATTTACATAAAGAACATCAGCATTCATTAAAAGATTAAGTAATAAATAGTCCACGTTCTATGTTGATGTTGGAAAAGTTCTAAAGGTGGCATGTGAGTGCCATCAACTTGGACAAAGGTGACTTGTAGAAAATGCAAATGAGGGAATGACAATATAAATTTCTAATAATGAATAGGTGCAACTTAGTTGGTGAATTTGCCATGCTCTTAGTTTGTATAGAATGGAAAAAATGTGGGCAGACACCTTTTGGTGTCTATGAAGAGTCACACACATTAAGTATCTAAACATCCAGGAACTTAATATAATAAAATAAAACCCAAATGAGTTGGAAGACAATCAAAACAAAGCACATGTAGAAGGTCATTGGTTTAATTCTTTTTTAATGAAAAACAAGAGTTCAGAATAGTGTGCCTTTATTTTCAGAAGTATTTGGAAATGTAATCCTTTGAAAAAAGCAACACTATTTTCACAGGCCCAACCTGTTACTTCTATTCTGCAAAACCAAACAAAACAAAACTCTTACCAGTGGGAGTTATTAGAAATAACTCTCTTAGGAATTGTTGACAGGCATCATTTTCTTTCATTGTTGGGTTCTCATGGAATAAGGTGATTAGAGTAAGTAGTGGGCGACCCGTATGGCTGGAACCCCATTTACATCCTGACTTATTTACTCTGCAATTTGGCGTTAAAAATGGGGATCAAGGTTTGAGACATTTAAACCAATTTTTATACAATGTCAGGAAAGAAAAGAACATTTGGCCTGTTTCTGGTAACCCGTCTGCATTTCAAATGGGATCCCCAAACAGTTCAGCATAACATTGAGGGTGGCCCAGCTTTCCCACTTCTGAATGGTGTTGAGAGATACCCAATAAAACCAAAGAGAGATTTCTTTATTTAAAAGAGAGGAAAATACAAGAGACTCCAAATAAAGAACGAAAGACAGCTAAACCACCCACTACATCTATTCAAAACAAATTCTTAAATTCTAATGAGGCCCCTTAGTATTTAAATTCACCCTCCAGAACTATCCATCACATGTTACTTGGGGATATTTTCTAGTGGTAGAAACTCTGTAAGTCTGAACTGTTAGGGAAACAAACTTAGAAATAAAAAATCCTTTGGAATTGGTTTTCCGCAGAATAGGATAGAGGTAGAAAAGGACACAGTTTCTGAAGCAGTGCTCAGTGGACCCCTAGTCTTAGATCTCATAGCGTTTATCGCTCTTATTACCTCTTGACCATTAAAAGGTGGGTGCCTGGGAGCTTGAATACTACTCCTTTTCGTGTTCAAATTCCAAAGTTTCCATGATTGTTGGGATTTCTCCTAAAATCCCAGATGTCCTCATGATTCTTGTCTTGCATTGTTTTGTTTTTATTACATTATACTACCTTTGTGATTCATTCAGATTCACAAAAGACATGAGTTTTCCAGTTCACCACAATCCCCACCACTCCCTATTGTCACACCCAGCCCAGCTCACTCATTTATGTTCCTGGCCCCATCCTGTGGGTATTTGAGTTTGCAAGCCCTGATATTAGAGCCACCTCATTCTTTATACGGTAACAACTTTCATTTTGAATCACATTGTGTGGATTTATCGTACTCTGATTAACCATTGCTCTGTTGATGGATACTTGGTTTGTTTTCAACCTGTTGCATTTCATCCACTCTCTTACTTAACAATTATTGAACACCCACTATATTCCAGACACTAGAGACACAACAGTGAGCATAAATCGACGTGGTTCTTGCCCTCATGAAGAATAAAGCCTAGTGAGGAAAACAGACATCCATTTTTAAGTCCATGCCATATTCAGTGAGCACACACCACTTCTTACACACGTGATCTCGGCTGTTCCACTACCTGCATGGACGTCCTATACCCCTAGTTTGATGCGTCTGTGTTAATGTCCCCACAGTGCAGACTCCTGGGAGTCAGCTTCAGTAGTTATTTTCAAGAAACACTTCCAGGTAACCTATCATAGCTTCCTATTTTTCCTTCTTGCATAAATATGAAAGACTTTGCATTTATGCAAGAAGAAAAATACCTCTGCTCTGAGGGCTTGAAAATAGAGACAGCATCTGGCCCATCACTGTGGGGTTGGTTTTTTTTAGCCAAATAAGGGACTGTTTCAACTGATTTTAGATATTCTTAGAAAAATATAGCTTTTAAAAATAATTGATGTAATAGAAAGGTCTATTTCAAGTGCAGCACCATGTTTTGTAATCTGTACCTCTAGTCATCAAATCATTGATTTGCTACCTTCCAGTCTTTGCCTCCCTTACGCTTCCTTCAGATAATGTATTTACCATCCCATGGCAAAGGAACTCTTGGTTGACTTGGTTTTTTAAATAAACGCATCGCCCAGTTCATTTCGAAAGAGAACTTCCTCTTTCCAGAAATTAACCCCATAAACGTAAAGGTAGGAAGAATGTTAATTTTCAAATAATTTTATTTTAGGGAAAAGGAAATAGAGTCTGATAAGTCTTTGCATTGCATTCTGCACATGGAAGACCTGCCACTTCATAAAAAACCCCATGGGCTTCTGCAGACTTTCCAAACGATTGCAAGGAACAGCTAAGACATCAGTCATGTATTAGATAAAAACTTTAAAAAATAAAAAATGTAAAAAAGTCTTCTGTCAAGGAATTGGATCGTTGAAGTGCCAGCATATTTTTATAAAGTGAGTGGGTAGAGCACTGTATTCATGTGCGCACAAACCAGGTAGGCAGATGAACCTGCGAAGGTGGTAGATAGAAATACACACATAGGTTTATAATTTGTCAATATTAATAACAGCTTGTACTTGGATAGTACTTCCCTCCTCCAAACTACTGTCACATACATTGCTTCATTTACTCCCCCTCCGGTCTCTTTAGGTCATTAGTTTTGTAAGAAACTCTTTGTTAGAATAACATTCTCAGGCTTAGATAAGAAAGACTGTGAGCCTCACTACTGGGCAAATGAAAGGCCCAAATGAGGAGATAGCAACAGAATCCAGTTTTTGTTGATTACATCCAATGGGAAAAGTCTAAGAAAACCTGTTGAAATGTACTCTCTGGAGGGATAAAAAAGACAGTGACTTATAATAATAATTATTAAAAAAAAAAAAAAAGAGGAGTTTTCTAGCCAAAGTTTTTTATCTCAAATTCTTCCCTGAGTATTTGAATATGAACTCTGAGCTACTCTTTAAAGAAAGGTTTCTAGGAAGCTGGGATGGCTCAGTGGGTTAAGCGCTCGCTTTGCAGCCCCAGGGACCAAGAATCAGATCCCGGCCCAGGCCCGTGCGGACCCATATGCTGAACTGGGTTGTGCTTCCCATGCATGAGGTCCCCAGCCCGGTTCCCGCCCTGTGCAGTCCCCACCCACCTGTGTGGAACAAAACCATGTTGAAAACTGATGCTGTACAACTGTGGAGACTGCTCTGGGCCCTCCCCCTTCTTTCTGTCTCTCCTTGTCTCTCTCTGTCAAAAACAATAAAAAAAGAAAGAGAAAAGAAAGGTTTCTGAGAGTAGCACTTGTTTGGGCAATTCCTGCCTTCACCAGTGGCTTGCATTCCTTCCTACCCTTCGAGGGGATTCTACAGTCGTTTGGCTCTTCTCGGCTATTAATAGTAATAATAGTCACTACCATGTATTTATTGCATACAAGTGGCATGGCCAGCACTGCGCTCACAAGTACGTTGCATGCATTAGCTCAGTTACTAAGATCAAAGCCCGGTGACAGCCTTCTTCCTGCGCCACTATGCAGATGAGCGTTGAAGTGGCCTCCCTGCCCCAGATCACAGCAGGGAGACGCGGAGCTTCGCTGACTCTAAAGCCCCCCTTGTTCTCATGTTATTTTTGCTCCCTGCGCCCTGGCAGCTGGTTTTCTTTGTGAGTAATGGATGTGGGACAACCAAGCTCCGTTCTGGTGGTTCTTAAAATTTATTTATTTATTTATTTATTTTTATTGTTTTTGACACAGAGAGAGACAGAGATACAGAGACAGGGACAGAGAGAAGGGGGAGGGCCCAGAACAGTCTCCACAGCCGCACATCATCAGTTCTTCCACATAGTTTCATTCCACAGGTGGGCACGGGGCTGCACAGGGCAGGAACTGGGCCGGCATCTCAACCCGGTGAGAACCGAACTGGGGGCACTCCCCAGCTCAGCATATGGGTCCACATGGGCCAGGGCCGTAATTCGATCCTCGGTCCCCAGGGCTGCAAAGTGAGTGCTCAACCCACTGAGCCATCCCAGCCTCCCCCTGGTGGTTCTTTTGGTAATGTTTTCTGTGTAAACATTATTTTCATGTGCCAACATTATTTTTATGTGTTGGGCTTACCTGAAATGACCTATAATTATGCTTACCTGAAATGACAAGACAAAAGAGAGGACAATTAATACACAATTGACACAAAGCTGGGACACAGTTTTCTAAATTGTGCTTGTCACTAAAATGAGATTTACCTTCACTGTGTAATTTTGTCTGATTGGTCCGATTCCCTCTCAAATGAGGATCTTGGTCTCAGAGCCTTTGTTTATCCTAGAAATTTCTAGCAGGCCGTGTTGCCTGAATTCGTTGTAATGAGGCTGATCTAGTAAACAGTCTTACGGATATATTCATGCTAAACTAAAATGTCATCCCAAGTCTTCTTTTAAATCTCAACTTTGGTTGGAGTACATGTGTCCTTCAAAGTACATTACATTCCTTTCAAAGAAATGTCAACTGACCACCAAACATTTTCACGAGAATTTTGAATATCTAAGAGATAGATATTGGAGACGGTTCAAACATTCCTCAGACTCTCAAGCTCTAGGAATGCACGACAACGAGAGAAATAAAAAATGACTTTATGAGTCTGCAAGGCTTGGCTGTCACACCAAATCCCATCTCCACACCACAGGCTGGATGTCCCCACATGCCTCCCCTTTGACTCTCATGAGCAAAAATAAACTCCAGGAAGAAAGTTGCTCAGTATTACACTGGAGAAATCTCTGAAATTATTTAGAAGTCTTCAGGCTGTTCTTTAAAGTATTAAGTAGCCTCTGCAAGAATGTTAGCCTCCTTAAGCAATAACTCCGCTATTTTTGACGGCCGTACAAAACAAATTCCCGTGGTTGTGCTTCTTTGAGGACAAGAGCGCCCAGCATGAACTATTCTCATGTGTCTTTGAAAGAGGGCTCTGCCAAGAAGAGTCATGGAGGAAAAACAAAGGAGGGAGGGAGGGAGGGAGGGAGGAAGAAAGGAAGGAAGGAAAGAGGAAAGGGCTTGCCCATCACAGATGCTGGGCCTTACCCCTCAGAGTGTCTGATTCTGTACGTCAGAGTAGTTCTTGAGAAGTTGCCTTTCTAACAAGTTCCAGGTGATGCTGAAACTGCTGATCCGGGATCACAATTGTAGAACTGTTACAAATGTGGGTGTAAGGAGCCAAAGCTGTGGATTCAACCCCACCCAGCCGTGTCACTGATGCCACTGGCCACAGGGGGCGCTAGAGGATGGGAAATGGAATGGTCCACATCACCCATCTCCCTATGAAGGGGAAAAATACACTAAAACCACCACCACTAACTGTCTCCAATGGAAGACTACCAATAGTTTGTTAGTTTCTCTATTTTCTTTTCCAGTTTTGAGATCTAATTGACATACATCACTGTATGTGTTTCAGGGGTACAGCCTAAAGGTTTGACTTACATGTGTTGTGAAATGATTTCCATAATTAGTTCACAATCAGCGTATCATATAGATACAATAAAAAGAAATAGAGAAAAGAAAAAAGAAAGCGTTCTCCTTGTAACGAGAACTCTTAGGATTTACTTTAACCACTTTCACGAATACCATCCAGTAGTAGTAACTATAGTCATCACTGCACATTACATCCTTAATGCTTCTCTTTCTTATAACTGGAAATGTGTACCTTTTGACCCCCCGTTCATTCATTGACTCATTTATTCCATGTGTTCAATCACCTCCCGATTCCAACATTAGTATTTTCATCATCATTTACTTCTCCCAGAATTACCTAACCCCAAGCTTTAGGACTTTTGTTGTTGTTGTGATTTTTGGAGGCCAACACTTGAATTTAATTGGAGTCCAGTTATAGACCACATGGAAATTGTGTGTCTCATGCATAGTATCTTTCCTGCGGGTTTTCCATGTGTCTGTAGCCTGAACCTCAATACGAATGACCACGGCTGTCCCTGTCAGAGCTCCCTTTGCTTTCTCCATTTAGTTGTGTATGTGGCAGCTGAAAGGCCATTGTCTGTTTGTTATTTTAGTCAGTGAAAGGGGATGGAGGGATCACCCACTCGGAAGACATAAATGCGAAAGACGCCAGCTACCAAGTAAGTGACCTGCACGTTCGCTTCGGTGGTGGGTTGAGCTGGCACGTTCACACTTCTGTCCAGCCTCATTTCCAACGCGTCTCTCAACCATGGCGTGTCTGGGTCACGCACCTGCTGACTGTGTATCAGGCACTGACCTGGTTTCCGCAGATACGGGCATGAGCATGCCCCAGTCCCTCAGCTGATTCCTATGGCAGGGCGTTCACTCACGCTGCCCTCTCTTCTCCATGTGGAAAACTTCCTATCCTGTAAGCCTTGACTCAGATGTCCCTGGGGACTCCATTCAACAAGGGTGGCCTGAGTGCCTCCTCTGTCCCTGGCTCACAGATCCACAGTTTCCCACTGACATGTAAAACCAGGCTGACCTGGTTTTAAAACTGTAAGTCCCGGGTCCTGGAACCCCCTCATTCCCAGACTAACCAAGACGACCGGTCCCCTTCTGTTTGGCATGTCACAGGGGCCACTGTGTCATATAGGCTTTCCATTACTAGCTAATTTAATCTGCCCAACACCAGGGGATCTGATTTCCTTTACTACCCCACACAGAGGAGGAAGCCCGCCGTTCCAGGCCAACTGGCAATGAGGTGATGGAGTTAGAACCCTACCAGGTCCCTTTGATTCCAGACACCAAGCACTTAGCAGCTCACTGTATCTTAAAATCTTCCACAAGACAAAAACGGTTCATGGGGTGTTCACATGGGGTCACTGTTTCCTGGCCTCTGAGCAGCATTGTGTTGGGGGATTCTGGCTCATTCTAAGGCGAGTGTCTGCTCAGGGCTGTTTGCTGTCCTTGGAGACCTGTAGCTTAGCATTTGCTGCAACGTTGGCAGCTAGAATCAGACCAAACAGCTTCTTGGGGTGCACCGGGTATCTAATGCTTCTTTCTCCAACGAATTCTGCACTCCCAAACAAGGGACTGGGACCCGGGGAGACCTTGGAACTGGGGGGCTTCTCTGTGTCCTCTCTTATTGCGAAGGGGTGGGCTTGATCTGGCTGTCAGGAACTGATGGTTCTCTGGTTGCCTCCTTCTCTGTCAAAATGGCCACTTTGTCATAGCATCTCTGGATCTGGGGACAGCACCTGACTATGAATCAGAGATTGTGCGCATATATCTGGTAGGTCAGATATGGCCACAGGGGTACGCGTGCTGTCATTGTTTGCTGTGAATAGCACTTTAAAACGTTTGAAGTCGGGGAAGCCGGGATGGCTCAGTGGGTTAAGCGCTCACTTTGCAGCCCCAGGGACTGAGGATCGAATCTCAGCCCCGGCCGTGCTGACCCATATGCTGAACTGGGGAGTGCCCCCAGTTCAGTTCTCACCGGGGCGAGACCCCGGCCCAGTTCCTGGCCTGTGCAGCCCCACCCACCTGTGGAATGAAACTATGTGGAAAAACCGATGATGTGCAACTATGGAGACTGTTCTGAGCCCTCCCTCCCCCTTCTCTCTGTCTCTGTCTCTGTATCTCTCTCTCTCTTTGTTAAAACAATAAAAATAAATCTTTAAAAAAAAAACTTTTAAAGTCAATACTTAAAAATAGACATATCAGGGAAGCTGGGATGGCTCAGTGGGTTAAGCGCTCGCTTTGCAGCCCAGGAGCCTGAGGATCGAATCCCGGCTCTGGCCCAGGTGGACCCATATGCTGAACTGGGGTGTGCCCCCAAATTCAGTTCTTGCCGGCGTCTATGCAGGAGACTCCTGGCCCAGTTCCTGCCCTGCGTAGCCAGGCACCCACCTGTGGAGTAAAACTATATGGAAAATGAATGCTGTCAACTCTGGAGACTGCTCTGGGCCCTCCCCCTTCTCTCTGTCTCTCTCTGTCTGTCTGTCTGTCTCTCTCTCTGTCAAAAAACAATAAAAATAAATATTTAAAAATAGACATATTTTGCATTTAAAAAATTCAACTTTAAGTTTTCACTGAAAAAAACCCCAGAAGACCTGACAGCAGGGGGCACTGGAAGCCTGCGTAGTCTCTGTGCTCAGGGTCTGAGCAGTTGCTGCCCGTTGAGCAGGGACATGTGATGGCTCATCACCATCCCTCTCTCCTGCGAACGTCTCCCAACATCAGAGACGGCATGACTTGAACTGGTGTTTTCCTGACACGGGAGAAGTACTGCCTTGGCCCTATGTCGGTGTCACAACTGGGGGAAAAAGATTTCCAGGTGATTATTCTCACCCCCGGCCTCTGCTGTGTGTTCACTTGATCTGTGCGGCCCCCGTCGGCATTTCAGTTCAAGTAAATTATGGGTAAAAGGCTTTTACGTTTCAGTAGATGTTTTGTTAGCGGCACATTACCCAGCATTCTCGAAGTGTTTGGATTTTATAGACTCGTCCCCTCCAAACTGCAGGAACCGAATGGGATTTAAACATTTCCCTTGAGCGTCGAAAGGATGTAAGTTCAAATCTCAAAGTAATCTTTTATCACCATGTTAGGAAGCAAAGGGGCAGTTTCACACCAAAAATCAAGATAGACAAAAGGAAAAGACGAGGCGTCCCCAAGAAAACAGTCACGTGCAGTTGCAAGTGGAGAAACCCTCTCAAAGCTGTGTGTGCACAAGAGGGCTTCAGGAGCGGCTGGATCCAGGGGCAAACACAATGCCATCAGTATGCGGGGCCCCTCCCCCTCTCCATCTCCCAGCTCTGCTGTCCTCTATGATGGCTTCCTTTACAAGCAGGTTTTTTGTGAAAATGGTCAAGGCCCTGGAAGCTCCAGGCTTTTGTCTCCAAACACAATGCAAAGGGAGCAGGACTCTCTCTTGGTTGTTGTAGCAAAGCGCTGAGATTAACTCTGTTTTTATTTGTTTGGCCAGCCTGAACCAATCAGAGCAGCCCAGCCACGTGCCGTGCTCTGACTAGCCAGGCCTGAGTCACAGGCTCCTGTCCTGGGGTCCACTGGGTTTGACTAATTGCCAAGGACTACAAAAAGAGTGGTTCCCCAAGGAAACCCAGGGTCTGGTACCTGGGGGAGGAAGGAATGCTTTCTGGGAAAAGCATTAAATTAATTAACAAATTATTAGATAAAGAAATGTGTCCCTTACTGTGGCCTTGTGCCATAATCAAGTATTGGCACATTTTTCTTTTTCCTTTACTTGTGTTATTCAGGACTCAGGCAAACCTACCCACCATCCAACATTTGAGCGTCTCTGTTTGACCGTAGCCATTCGCCCGCTATTGACAGTTGTCTTGCAGCCACTAAAGTGCATTGTGTTTGAACTTGCTGTAGACATCAGACTCCACGGACAAGGTCATGGTGCCCCCGGAGCCGGGGCCTGAGCCGGCAGGAGCCGTCCAGAAGCGCAAAGAGGCCAAGAAGGGGGTGGCCGAGGTGATCAAGCCGAGGAGCAAGCAGGAAGCCAAAGAAGCGCACCCGGGAGCGGGGCCGGCTGTGGTGGAGGCCAACTCGGTGCAGGAGGGAAACAAGCCGCAGAAGAGACCCGAGAAGCGGCGGCAGTCCCTCAGGGGCTTCTTCAAGGGGCTGGTAGGTGGACGCCTCACCGCACCTCCCTGGGCCCGGGGGCCAGGGCTGTGGTTCCCACCTCCAGTGCGGACCGGCGGGCTAAGAGCTCAGGGGACATCTGTCAGACGATATTTTCCAAGCACCTGCTAGGTGCCAGGTGCCATGCTAGGGGCAGAGGATAAGGCAGCCCTGGGCCATGGTCTGGAGCTGACAGTCAGGTGCAAGGCTGATGGGGGTGCACAGAGTCTGGGAAGGGCTGGGAGGCAGAAGGCAGGTATGTGAGAGGAGCATCAGTGTGAGGTCGCGGCCCAGCCTTGGGTTGGAGAGAAGCATCCGGGAAGGCTTCTCCGCAGAAATGTGGGGTCTCAGGTCAGCTGGTGGGAGGAGGCAGCATTGCGAGGACTGAAGGCTGACAGTGTTCCAGGCAGTGATGTGCTGCAGAGGCTGCACCAGCCTGAAGTTCATTCGGTGCGGCTGGAAGACAGAGCAGGGACAGGAGATGGGGGCAGGGACAGGCGGTGACAAGAAGCTCTGGGCTTGGCTATGGCCAAAGGGAGCCTGGAAGAATTTATATCAGGGAAATGGCTCTAAGCCCGGCCCCAGGGGCTGAGCGTACAGAGGTGACTAGCACTTCGCTCCTTCCCTCCAGACATGATACATTAAGCAGTCTTTTGCGTCCTCTATTGCTGTCTGTTTGGTTCTTCATTGTCTCCTCCCCTAAACCTCTGGCTTTGGGAGGGCGGCGACCATAGCTGTCATGAGCAGATGTGCTGTCCTCCCCAGCGTGGTGGCAAGGACATAGTAGACACTCCCCAAGTGTTTGCTGAATGAATGGGTGGATGGATGGAGTGAAACATGACACTAGAAAGCGTTTCATTATATTCGGGATCATGTAAATCCAGGCAAACAAGGCGCATCTGAGGGTCATTACTCAGATGATCAACAAGGGGATCAAACAAACTGGGAGGAGAAACAAGTGAGGCTAGCTCAGGGTTCAGGCAAATCGGAGCTGGATCCACTGCTCCCTACGGAGAACTCAGGTTAAGGGGCTCGCCCTCGCGGAGCTCCCGGCTGTGCTGTGTGAGTGACAATAGAGTCAACTTCTAGGGCGCGGTGAGGACCAGGTGTGGTCGCAGCTGTAAGACCAGTCTTGTGGCCTGATGAGGCAGCTGGCTCACGGGACAAGGATTTGATCAGAGGTCCTCAAACCCGAGAGGTAAGGGGGAGCCCTCAAACCCAGTTATGGCCGACACCTGAGCCGGGCTTTCCCTACGCCCCGTTGTCCTGGTCACCTTGCTATTCCCAGACGAACGCAACATGTTACAGGTAGTAGATGCTCGATGTATGTATCTACTGTCCATTATCCTAGCCTAGCCTAGCCTACCCCATGTATACTCTACCCTTCATCTATTAGGTGGCACTATATGTATATATTATACTATACATCTTTTGCCATAGTATATTCTACTACCCTCTACATATACCACATACTATACTGTATTCACTATACTGTACTGCCCTGTATATATTATATGTACATATAGCATGTACTGTGGTGCACTGTGCTATAGTATATTTAGTATATACTATGCTATCTTTACCATACTAGACTGTACTGTATTCATCTACAGTACACTCGCAGTTATCAGGCACCCATGGGGATTGGTAGGTGCCAGATAAATAAATGTAAGTGCACTCTGTGAACTGGAACTCAAGCAACCAGCAGGCCAGTTGCTTGAGTTTCAATTAACAGAGTCTACTGTCTGTATATATTCATATACTATACATTATACTGTGCTCTACTATATAGTACTCTACTATATACACTATCTACACTACATGCTGTCCTGTATATACTGTCTCATATTATAGTATATGCATTTACACTACTGTAAAACGGGGCCAACAATAATAGTGCGCCTGACACATGCAGCAAGATGGATGAACCTCACATCCATTATGCTCCATGAAAGAAACTAGACTCAGGAGCTAAATAGTCCATGATCCCATTGATATAACGTCCTGGAAAAGACAAAAAAGAAAGTCTAGGGATGGAGAACAGATCAGTGGTTGCCAGGGTCTGGGGCTGGGTCTAGGGGTTGACTATACAGAGGCAGAAAGGGGATTTAGGGGGTGATTGAACTGCTCTAAATGGTTATTTTGGTGGTGACATGACAGCTCATGTTTGTACAATATCACAGGACTGTACGCAAAAGGGGTTAATGTTATTGTATGTAAATGATACCTGACAGAAAAGGTAAACTAATAACAACAACAGTAATAATAGTCCTTGACCCATAGAGTTTATTCAACCGCATGCAGTCAATACCAAGGACTGCCTACTGTGTGCAGGCACCAACAAGACAGCAGACAACACACAGAGCTCCATGTTGGTGGAGACAGACCTTAGGCAAATAACACTGTTTCAGACAGCGATTCGTTTTAAGAAAACGAAACAGGGCAGTGTGGTTAGACAGTGAGTAGAGGGGGTGACTGAAGTGAGCTGTCATTGCTGAGGGTTCTCCACTCCCCAGGTACTGTTCTGAGAGCATAACAAGTAGGAGGTCACTTTCTTAGAGCAGTAAGTTCTATCACGCCCATTTAAAAGATAAAGAAACTGAAGCACCCAGAGTTAAGTTACTTGTCCAAGATCTCACAGAGCTAGCAAGTGCTATCTACATCAGTGGGCACGGAACTTGGGTATCCGGTTGGAGACCATTCTTCTTTCCACCACTCACAAATCAGGTATATTTATTTAACACAGCACCCAACACCGAGTAAAGGCTAAGTAAATGGCGGTTGTTGCTGTTGACATCACAGATCTTCATTAGGATACAACGTCTTTGTATTTTTCTCCAGGGACCAAAGCGGATGATGGATGCTCAAGTGCAAACAGACCCGGTATCCATCGGACCCGTGGGCAAACCCAAGTAAACAAACCACCACAGTTCCCACCAAGTTCTCCTGCCACCAGGACGCCTCCTCCCTCCTCCTTCTCCTCCCCAGACCCACTGCATGTACATAGTTTTTCTTCTGATGGCCGTCAAATGAAATTCTGACTACAAATGAAGCCTGCCCTGCTGTATATTGAGGTGTATTTTTTACCTCTCTGGTCCAGTCTTTCCTGGCAAATAACTGTAAGGATGGTTTCGCAGGTTAACTAGTCAGGAAGAGCTGATGGTTGCCGAGGGTGGGGGAGGAGGGCACGAAGGAACTTGTTGTGGTTGAGTGATGGAAAATGGTGGTGACGAGCAAGTTGCAGGACAGAAACGCCTGCTGGAAGGCAGTAAGCTCTGGAGTTAATACAGGCGCATCCTGTAAGCTTGGAGAGGGGAGATGGAAATCCGTTTAAGTCCACATTTCAAGGAGGGAGGACATGGTCTCTGTGTTGGGAGGTTGCCAATTTCCTGGAATGGAATGTTGTGGGGAATGAACAAGGAATGACTAAGAGTTGTGTTTTTTCAAATCGGGCCCTTGAAAGGTATTGATGAGAGGGAGGGGCCGGACTGGAGAAGGCTTGAAATGATTTGGGAAAACGATTGCTTTCTGAGGCTCAGGGACCAGGATGAGGATTACAACTTCAAACGAAACACAAAACAAGCAAACGAAGTTGCAAGGTTGTTTTTGCAACACCAGGGGGCGTCCGGGGCTTCGTTGTACTCCCGCGTCCTGTGTCCCTAACAAAGATCGGGTCCCCCAATCTCACATTATTAATATTTCTCAGATGGCTGAGGGGCTCGCTGCGTGTGTTCTGTCTGACACTTACCTCAAGTCTGTCTGTAATTTCCTAATGTTCTCAGGAGGTGCTCTGATAAAACCCTCCCCGTAACCCCCGTTAATAAAAATTTACAGAAGAGTATTCAAATATCTGAGTTTTCTTTAATACTTGTACAGAGGAGTAAAGAGGATCATGAGTCTATTAAGATGCAATTCAAAAGCAGCACACACTTGACTGATAAAGTGTCCACTGTATCTTTCTTTTATGATTTAATAAATATATATATATATACATTTACACCTCCAGCATCTTTTAGTTTTCCATGTGAACCAGGTCTCTCACACTCTATGCCTGAGGTGCCTTCCCACAGCCTGTCTTCCTCCCCCAGTTTCTCCTAGGTTTGCTCGTAGGTGGGCACACACACATACAAATATGTCCGTGCACAAGTGCACATACAATACACATGTGTAAAAGTACTGTCTGGGGCCAGGCTGCCTAGAGCGGAGCCCGAGACAGGGAGTCTTGATGTACTGAAGGAAGGTGGGAGGTTGGCGGGGGAGCGAGAACAGAGCAAGGGGGAGTCCTGCTATCCCAGGGGCTCTGCAGTGTGAACTGTACCACCCACTTGTTGGCCTTTGTGGCCTGTTGGTGCATCCTGGGTGATAGGAAGCACAAACTCCCTGTTCAGCTGAGAAACTGAGCTCATGTAGCAGCTGGAGAATGAGGACGTGGGCAGCATCCACTATGGATACACACATACACATACAGATTCAGGTGTGCATTTATACCACACAGGCACTCTCAGACATACAAACATGCATGCATTCAGAAATAGAGGAATGCATGTACACGTTCATATGTATGAACATACATTGTATATGGAAGTAGGTACATGCATGCACATATTCGTACATGCATGCATGCATACGTGCATAGGCAAATACATGTACAGTGTCATATGAATGTGCATGCATACAGGAACAGATAAATGCATGCACATTCATACTCACGCATACAATAAGGTGACCAGATTTTAACATTGGTAAAGCGGGACACCATTGACCGGGGGGGGGGGGGGGGGGTTCTTGATTAAAAATTGGGTCTATCTCCCGCCATTCCCTAGCTTGTCATGCATTCTTTCCAAACATCGGGACCTTTTAAAACGCCGCGGGACGCGGGACAAATTGTTAAAAATCAGGACTGTCCCGCCAAAAGTGGGACATCTGGTCACCTTAGCATACAAATACGTGTAACTAATACAGACCCACGCCTACAAATCCCTCACATTGCCATCTATCACACATTAATTGGAAATAAAATTAAATATACTCTCTGAAGTCTGCACTCCAGTCATATAAAAGCCTGGCTTTGGCAGCAAGTCTTCCAGAAAATGGGGAAAAAACAGTATCTTTAAAAACCCCAAGAACCTGGAGGGGGAGGGGAGGGGCGGCTACGGGAGCCCACCAGCCCCAGTGTGAACAAACTGAACATAGCATTTCAGATAAAGCCCAAGGCCTTGACCTGGCCGCTGAGTTGGCTTCTTCAGACCTCCTCCCCAAACCTGCAGATTACTCAGTGTCTGTGACTCACCCCGTTGAGAATGACCTCATGCCGCTTCATGTCCCAATGCTTAACTTGGCACAAATCAGGAAAAAGCCCTTTGGGGAAGCCCATGGAGGGGGGGTGACTTTTCCTCAAAACCGGGCAGCTGGGGATTCCTTTGTCTCCAAACACCAGGGTGTCTGCCTGCTGCTGTGACCTTTGGGGAGGCCACAGCAGTCCATGGAGAAAGGGGACAGTATCATTTGCAAGTTTCACCTCGCTGGGCTCAGGGACTTTTGGCCCTGATGAGAAATGTCCCCCGGGCACCGGTACTAAAGGAGCCCTCCCATCCCCCTGCCTCCTGAGAAAAAGCGATTTCTTTTTTTTAAAGACATTCTTTGCTGAGAATTCCCCTGCAAGGCTTGCCAACAGTTTCTGTAACTGGTTTCCCATCCTCCTGGCCAAAAAAAAAAAAAAAAAAAAAATGAGAGAGCAACCTTTTCATGAAATCGCTTGTTTGTTTTTAAAGGCAAGAGCATTGAAGCCAGAACAGACTCCAAAAATGACTGGTGCAGCGGCCTCTACATCTAGCTGTGGCCTACAGAAGCAAGTTAAAAGACTATTTTTGAGTTTGGTGTGGTTTGGGTTTTATAGGTTGCTTATTTGTTTTGAGTTGAGAGCCTATTCCTGAATTTATAATTAATACTAATGTCCCTGCCTCACGCTGACCTAGAATGAAAAGGAGCAGGAAGTGCCGGAGCAAGCGCAGGAAAGCCCTTGGGACAGGATTCACAGAGGGACTTCCTCAAAATACCTGCCACTCACAAAACTGCACACAGCAAAGCATTAAAAAGCCCCAGAAACTGAAAGAGAAATCCAGACGCGGGGAAGGCACGGAAGTGCCGTTTGCAAGTCTGTGTACTCATGGACTTCTCTACTTATTTTTAGGTGCACGGGGAAGTGTGTCTTCTCCAATGTCAAGAAGAAGTGGCCTTTCCCAAGAATTGAGCTGTTGAGCTAACATGGCCGCCATCGGGGGCGGGGGACCCCCCCCTCTTTCCACATCCAGATAACGGTGACTTCTGACTGATCTGCATGTATGGATTCGCTGAAAAGCTCAGTTGTTCTCAGCAGCCCTGGAGTCCCTGGTGAATTCATCCTTTGGGGGAAGGGGCCGCACAACCCAAAGAAATGCCAGGAAGGGAAGAGAAAGAGAAAGGAAGTGAAATTCTTGTACCCCCTGCTCTTGAAACAAACTATTGGGGATTTACACACACACACACACACACACACACACACACTAGCAGGATTGTCCTTGTTTCAAATGATCGGGGAATTACACACACACACTAGCGGGATTGTCCTTGTTTCAAATGATCGGGGAATTACACACACACACACACTAGCAGGATTGTCCTTGTTCGTTTGCCAGCAGCCCGGATTTCAATGAGCTTCCAGGAGGCTAGAATCTGCTGGCTTCTTCAAGTACTGCTGGTCTGGCTGCTTCTCAAAAAGCAGGGAAGGGAGCAGATCTCTCCACACTGGACCCGACAACTGGCATTTCTCACCTCAAATTGTCCCAAATTCATCTCCAGCTTTAAAAAAGAGTATCAGCTGGCCCTCCTTCCTTAAAGAGCTAGAAAGGGAAGGAGTTCAATGATTAACTCGCCCAGTTGCCAACACACCCAGGGCGCTTTGCAGAAACTAAGATGATTAAGATGATAAGGGTTGCTTTGAGCCACCCTCCTGATGGTCCTTGTTACCGTATTTTCCTGCGTATAAGACGACCCCTAATTTTACAGTTAAAACATAGGTTTAGGCCTATATTCGCTGTATAAGACTACAGCCTCGGAAGTGGGGGGTCGTCTTATACAGCGAATATAGGCCTAAACCTATGTTTTAACTGTAAAATTAGGGGGTCGTCTTATACGCCGGAAAATACGGTACACCTTTTTTTTTTTTTTTTTTAAGGCAGTTTCCACAGTGAGTAGAAGGAGGCTCCTCTCTTGTTCACTCCACCAGTGAGAATAAAGTTGCCCTGACTTACTGGAAAGTACAGGCTCCATTAGGAAGAAAAGGCATTACTTACTGAGCAACCCACTCTGTACATTTGTAATGCAGATCTTTAGCACAGGCCTGAATGCCTGAGGACCCAGTCTTTTGCATACATTGGTTTTCCTGGAAAGTTTAACCCTTTCGCCTCTGTTTCCCTTCCCCAGGAAGCCACTCATTGGGCCTCTCTGTCCCCTGGCCCTTTAGCCAGCCACAGCCACCGTAGTCGCCCGAGCAACTTCACAGAAATAAGGGTAACAATAGTCAAGCCTAACGTGATCACACTTCCCAGCTTACAGAATGCTTTCTGAATGCACTACCTAACCTAAAGCTGTCTGCCCCTAACTGAACTTAATTGCTTCCTATCCACGTTTCACTATGAGGGGTCCAGCATGCACCTGCGTGGCTTTTTTATTTTTTTACCCAAATAATCCTTTCTTGACAAAATGGCCCCCAGCTGCCTTTCTGACAAAGATAGCCACAGAAGGAGCTCCCTGCTTATGTGATTGGCTCTCATGAAGAAGGATGTTTTTGTTTCAATCTGGCCACACGGGGGAGTTCCAGGACCTGGGGTCCTACAGTCTCAAGTCAGGCCCTTTCCTCTGATCTCCCCAAGAGGTTGGGCTGAAGCAGCTCTCAGGCCAGTGTTTGTTGATTAACTTCTAGAAAGTGGACACGTTTAGTGACGAGAACTAGAACGAGGGCCCGCTGCCCCATCTCTCTCCACGCTCCCAGCGGCTCCACACACTGGGCACTGTGCTTATCCCATTGTTTCGGAAGGAAACGCACAGGGTGAGTCACATGACCTGCAGCTGCGTGTGGACATGTGAGAGGTGAGGCCGCTTTCTGGAGCTTGAAGGACTTAAATGCTTTGTGATGGCACCAGCTTACATTTTTGCCATCACACTGTCTTTCCTTAAGCTGCTTCCAAGACTGGGCTGATAGGACTGGAAAAACAAACAAACCACCTTAATCTTTGTCTCAGGGGGGCTGGGAATCACAGGTGGCCTGGACATAGTCAATATTGTTTGAATGGCTACGTTGACAGATGAATATTCTCCGGCCACCTCCACTGGGGTGAGTTGCCTCCAGTAGGAGCTTCTAAGCTCCTAGCGTTTGGTTCTTCTAATCAGACAGTTCCCCAGGTGGCCAGCCCTGTGAGTCACAAAGCGTGGCCCCACGATGATCAAAATCAGCCTCACCTGAGGACGGGGGAGGCCTTCTTGGGCCTCCTTCCAGACCCAGGGGGTCAGAAGCCCTGCGGGTGGGGCTCGGCTCTCTGCTGTAGCAAGCATCCAGGCAGCTCTGGTGCACGGAGAAAATGCAAACACTGCTGATCTAGGCGCCACAGCCGTGAGCATCCGCTCAAAAGACCAGCCCTGCAGATGCACAGACAGCTGCTCACACTGGACCTGACTACATGCCAGGTGTTGTGTGAATCGCCTTGTTGTCTGCCCATTTCACAGATGAGGAAACTAAGGCTCAGGGAAGAAAAGCAACTTTGCCCAAGGACACATGTGGCAGAGCCAAGGTCGAAACAGCCTGCGCTCTCAAAGGCGGGTTTTTGTGTTTGTGAGAGAGACAGGCCGGCCAGAAGACGGTAATAATAGGATGTAAGAGAGGTAAGCGCAGGGGGCTGTGGAACTCAGGAAGGCACTGCCGTGCGACAACAGTAGATGGAGTTGGTATTTGAGGGGGTGCCGGTTGAGCTAAGTCTCAAAGGATGAGTAAGAGTTTGCCAAAGGGGTTCCTGGCAGAAGAGGAATGAAAAGACACGTAGGTCAGCGTGGTTGGAGTGAGGCTCGTGGAGGAGAGATAAGAGGCTGGAAGCTGCAGCATCGAGGACACATGGTAAGTAGCCCGTGGAAAGAGGTTGAAACTTCCTCCCAAGGGCGCTAGGGAGCCATGGGAGAGCTCTGAGCTGGAGAGGGACATCGTAAGATTTGTATTTTGGTGGCAGGTAGGATTTAATAGAGACTTAATTCAACTAATAGTCATTGAGTGACCTGAACTCTCTTCTAGATACAACAATGTAGACTCATTTTCTTTTTAAGCCTCTTTAAAGAGTATACAAAATGCTCACTGACTTCTGAATGGTTTGGGCCCTGAAGAGGATACTTACATGTCTATTTCCAAGGGTCATCAATGTGGATTTGGGATTTGGTCCCATCTGCTTTAGGCTGAGCAAGTCACTTCGCTCCTCAGAGCCTTAGTTTGTTCCTCTGTAGAATGGGAATCCTGCGAGTACTTCTCTCAGAGAGTTACTGAGCAGGGTCGTTAGGAGACCATGGATTTGCAGCATGGACATTGAATGCCGAGTTCACGGAGTCGTTAAGTGCTCACTGAGCATTATGGATGAGATATAGGTGATCTCTGCTCAAACTGGAATGTAACGATCTCTATCATGAGCTGAAAGGTCACCGATCTTTGGAACACCCTCAAACTGTGCCCCAGTCCCTGCCCATCCTGCTAACCAGGTGACAGTCTGGCTCATCCAAGACAAGAGAAAGGAGGAGAGAAGAAGAAACAGATGCTTTTTCCTTGGTGTCTAACCCATCCTGTAATAAAGTCGAATTTCTGGGAAGGGGACTGGTCGGCTTTCCTTGGTTGTATCTACCTATAACATTAGGCAGGTCTCCATGGTAACATGTTGCCCCACCTCATTTCCCTTCTGCCCACCTGAGTTCACCTTCAGTGCTGATTGCTTCCCACCTCAACGGACCCCCACCCCCACCACCCCCACCTGGTTATTTGTGTTCCTTCTTGATGGCTTTCTCGAGGGGCTGTAGGAGCTTAGCCCGTAGGCAGGACGCCCTGGTAACACCTGGCATTTTATGCCCGGAGGCAACCCTCAACTAGTGAAAGATGGAAAATGGCAGATAACTGCCTTAGCTTCCCCATCTCTCACTAGGACAATTGTGAGGTGTCTTCTACACATTTCCACAAGGGTCCCCAGCAAGGTGGAACCCTAGATGCCGCCAACAGTCGCACACTACCCTGCACACGCTCTCCCTTGTCTGCACCTCCTGGAGTCACTTCCCAAATTAAACTACCTTCATCCATGTTCTTGTCTCAGGCTCTGTGTCTACGGCCCCGTCTGTCTCGGGGTCTTGTGAGGCAAAGCTAGTTCATGCCACGTAGTTTCATGGAGAGAAGTTCGTATGGGGACTCGCTTTAAAGGTGCTGGGGGAGCTGAAAAGGCAAGAGGTGACAAGGAGGCCATAAGCGCCATGTGTGTGGGGGGAGCACTGGCTGGGACCGGAGGGAACCTTCCAGAAGCTTTGCCTTCCCGCTGATGGGAGGGTGCAGGAAGTACATCCCGCTACTGGTGCCGTCCCCTGAACCTGGCCAGGAGCCCAGCGGGCAATGGAACTTGGGTAATGCAGTTTGAAGGGAAGCGTGGAAAGCGCAGCTGAGGGCAAACAGGCAAATTCTAGCACATTCCACAGGCCTGCTTGGAGAGCAAAGAAAAAATCAGGGAGCAGCTTGGATGAGGATCCCACCCCTTACCCTGGATCTAAATAAATGCACATGTATAATAATAGGGTCCCAGTGACAACTCTGTCCCCTCCTTCATCTTCAGAACAGAACACAGGCTCTGGGTCCTGAAGGCTTTGGTTGGAATCCCAAATCACTTGAGGTCTTCAAGCTTCCCTCTCACAGCCCATGAAAATTCCTGCTCACACTTGTTTCTTGCCCTCTTGGCCATTCACACCCCCAACTTCAATGCCTAGAATCTGCCTCTAGTCTCTGCTTTGTTGTCTTAAAAAAAATAACAAAAAAAATACGCTTTCCACTTTCACAGAAGTTTTGCCAGATCTGAAGGGGGAACAGCCTTCTCCCTTCTTGGCTCACACCCCTCCCTCTACCTCATCCCGCCCCTCCCTCCCGCCAGCTGCTCACAAGCAGCTTAGCACTCTTGAGGACACGAACACAGGAACTCACCCCCGAGTCCTGAGTAAGGCTAAAGACTCCGTGCAAACCTCCGCCGTGCACATTTCTTCAGCTCTCCAAATCCAGGGCCTGAAAACTCAGGCTCCCTTGGCCAGGATCTCTAGATGTGCTTCATCGTTCCCTTTGCAATTGCATAACCCCTCGAACCACGAGGAAGACATGGTGAGAAAGGGGGAGGCAGGAGTTGAAAATGTGTTAAGTCAACCACAGGACAGGACAGGAAATGATGGGATGTGGTGCGTGGGGGTCATTTTTCTTTCATCCTCCAGCAGCCTGAGATAGTAACTCTGGGGAAAAGGATCGTTCTCGAATATTCTTTTGCTGTTGATACTGACCCAGAGGGGAATGGGGTGCCTTCTTTGTTCGGGGGCTTTATAGAGCATATTAGAATAGAGTCTGAGAGGCCCCCAGCTGACCCCTTCTTTGACTCAAGCAGCAAACATCTGCCCAGGACTGCGCCGAGAGGCCAAAGATGGGCTCCCAGACACGCACAATGGCCTCCCCGCTCTCCCCGTGCCCGGTGGAGGCGAAGTGGCCTCCAGAGGCTGCCGGCCGTGGGGACCCAAAGTGGCTGATCCAGCACCGTGTTGCTGCTCAATTCCCTGGGACACAGCAATTAGTGGTGCTCTCTGCCCTTCCTTCTCACTTTCCGGGCTTTCCCTGACAAACCAGAGCTGCGGACTGTATTAATCCCTTCAGGCAAGTTATTATCTTTAGCAGTGACTTTTTAAAGAAGATTTATTGTTTTTGACAAGAGAAGGGGGAGGGCCCAGAGCAGCCTCCATAGTTGCACGTCATCAGTTTCGACATAGTTTCCTTCCACACAGGTGAGTGGGTGGGTGGGGGCCTCCCGCATGAGAGGCCCTCCCCCACGAGCTGGGGGCTGAACCAAGGGCCTCCCACATGGGAAGCGCCCCCTGGAGAGAACTGAACTGGGGACCACACCCCAGTTCAGCATATGGGTCCACATGGGCCAAAGCTGGGATTCGATCCTCAGACCCCGGGGCTACAAAGTGAGTGTTTAGCAGTGAGTTTTATCTGAAACTGGGGACCAACCTATAGAATGAAATGGGATGGGATAAGGTGGGAATGGAATGGATTAAAATGGAATGGAATTTCTTATGATGTCTGATGTATTATAGGAAATATGGGTAATATTAATCACTGAAAGGTTAGTTTTGATTATGAATATGTGTATATAGATTCAAGATTTAGCCCTATGTTTTATAATCAGAAAAGTTGAAAAGACTCTGGTTTAAAGTACAGTTTATTGGTTAAAGGTGTGAGCTGTGGAGTCTACGGGCTTGGGTTCAAACCTCAGTAAGGGTGTTGTGTTAGCTGTGTGAGACTGGACAAGTTGATTAGCATCTATGAATCTGTTACTTCAAGGAAGTGCAACACCCACATATACACACACAAACATAATCCCCATCTCCATGGAGCTCACATTCTGACAGGGAGGAGAAGGGAGACAGATAATGAACAACAACAAAAACGTTAATGATGAAGGAATCAGAGCTCCGAAATCAGGAGTGACTGATTCATACCACACAGTGAGCATTTGGGAAAGCTGTGTGTGTGTGTGTGTGTGTGTGTGTGTGTGTGTGTGTGTGTGTGTGTGTG
>PVKE010000818.1:0-21314 GCA_004027555.1 Craseonycteris thonglongyai
CTAGCACGGGTACAATACTAGCATGGGGATAATACTAGCACGCGTATAATGCTAGCACGGGTATAATACTAGCACGGGGATAATACTAGCACGGGGATAATACTAGCACGGGGATAATGCTAGCACGGGTATAATACTAGCACGGGGATAATACTAGCACGGGGATAATGCTAGCACGGGGATAATACTAGCACGGGTATAACACTAGCACGGGTACAATACTAGCACGGGTACAATACTAGCATGGGGATAATACTAGCACGCGTATAATGCTAGCACGGGTATAATACTAGCACGGGGATAATACTAGCACGGGGATAATACTAGCACGGGGATAATACTAGCACGGGGATAATGCTAGCACGGGGATAATGCTAGCACGGGGATAATACTATCACGGGGGTAATACTAGCATGGCTGCAGTACTACCATGGCTCTAACATTACCGGGATATATAACACGCATAATCATCCAAGTTCTGCTAGAGCGTTTTCAGTGTCACTTTATGAAGTTAGTTGGCAGCTGCAGGCAATCTTCCTGAAAATGAAGGAGTTCTCATGCTCTGTTGGTAGGAGCACACAGGCCAGGCGTTCTAGGGAGAGGGCACAACATCACAGGCTGCTCAGCGAGGACAAAAGTCTGCTTTTCCCAGCCAGTCAGGCTGAATCAGACTCCCGAAGCCACAGTGCTTCCGGGGCTGGCGAGAGAGCACCCCCGCCAACAGAAAGCAAAGCCTGACGGAGACCCACCGCTCTGCGGGATCAGGGGTGCAGGTGGCTTCTCACACCCTGGCCTTCGTTTCCTCGTCAGCGTGTTGGGGGGCACACACTCTGGGTGCTCTAGGGAGCTGAGACGGGGATGGTCAGGGGTGTCCTCAGGGTCAGTCATCTTATGTCACAGCCCTGGGGGCCTGGCTTCCCTCTCCTGACAGGGATGACCACGCCCGAGTCCCCGCACTGTCTTGTGTCACTGTCCTGGGCAAAGTTCATGTGCATAGACGTTCACCACAGTGTCTGCCAAGTCAGCTCAATGTGACAGTGGGCAGAGCCAGGCTCCTGCTCATACCACGACCCCTGGGCCCGCTTAAAAAGGAAGCCTTCTCACTTCTCCCAAAATGGAGACACCCAGCGTATGCAGCATCACGTGACCTTTCAGACACCCTCAAGTGAGGACGCAGAGACCCCCCACGCTGCTCTGCCTCCACTCAGGGCACCACTCGTGGGGCTCTGTTCGGGTCCAGGAACTGTCCTCCTGAACCTAAGAGGGGAAAAGAGAATGAGGGGAACAAAAGAGATGGAACCCCATTATGAGGTGGAGCAGAGTGTGTCCACGGGGGGCCCCTGAGCCACGGGGACCCCCCACCTCCCATGCAGAGCTCAGAGCCGTGTGCAGAGCCGTGTGCAGAGCGTGTGCCTGCCGCTGGGGTCCGTCTCCCACCTTCTCCAAACCGGCTCCCATCATGGCTTCCTCCCCGGGGAAAACCAACGCTGCCCTGCCGAGGGCCTAGCCCAGCTCAGAAGGCCCTGGCCCCCCGAATTCATCTTGTACTGTCACCTCCTGCACTGGGGCAGAGGAGGGCGGCATGCTTGAGCAAACCCCATGAAAACATGGGCCTCCAAGGACTTGCTCATTGGCCTTCTTGTTCTTCTTCTTCTTTTTTGTTAATGCAAATCGCCATGAAATAAGTTTCTCTTTTTCCCCTGTGTGGGCGGGAGGTCGCCTTGAACAAGGAGGTGGAGGGGTCTCCCCACCCCGCCGCCCCCCAGTTAGAGAATTCCCCAGGTCGTACCCGGTTTGTGTTCCAGGCAACTGCATCAAAGGCCAAGGGGTGGCTTTTCCACCCCCCACCCCTGAGAAGTTTCCCCTGTGATCAGTCCCAACTGTTTCCTTTTCTCTGTGACACCTTCTAGAATCAGGGAGAAGAAGGCTGCGCCGTGATGCATCACCTAGTCCTTATCCGAATGAGGCAGCGTGCTTGGGTTCTCAGGAACGGGCGTGTTCTCTGCACACACGCTTACTCACTCCGTTGTAGTTCATTCTTCCCCCAGCCAGGGCTGTGAACGCCTTGGAACGCCTTGCCCATCTGTTGACTCCTAAGCTAAACTTTCCAGAACATTCCTGATTAGCCTAGTTCCCAGAGCCTAGTAGCACAAAACCCACAGAGGTAGCAGCACGTAAAGAAACAGGGCGGCCAGGGAAAGCTGGGATGGCTCAGCGGGTTAAGCGCTCGCTTTGAAGCCCCGAGGACCGAGGATCAAATCCCAGCTCCAGCCCAGGCGGACCCACATGCTGAACTGGGGTGTGCTTCCCGAATGCGGTGAGACCCCCAGCTCAGTTAAAAAAAAGAAAAAGAAAAAAAGAAACAGGGCGGGTCTCAGGCTAATGACCTCCAGTACTGTCCCCTGGAAGCTGGGTGACCTCAGGTAAGTCACCCAACCTCCCACGAGGGGGGTCTCAGCTCTCAGATGGAGACCAGAACGATCCCTCCTCCACAGCCATAGCACAGCACAAAGTAGCTGCCTAATAAATGTGGGGGGAATCGCTTTTCTGAACTTCATCTGGGCTCATTAGATTGCACGAGGCGATGTCTAGATGGCCAGCCCCTCAAAAAGTTTTAAAGTGGTGGAACTGGCGATTCCGTGACTTGTTTTCCCAGCACCCCAAATGGCTCAATTTCTCTACACGAATTTCAGAGTCTGGCTCCGTGTCAGACATGGGTGCCATGTGTTTGCCCTGGGACATCACAGTCACACCTTAAGGAGAGAATCCAGTCACCGCGCTGTGATATGCTCCCCGTGTTCGTTTCTTCTCTGATTATCACCCTGTCTGGAAGTGAGATCTCACTGTGAGAGGTGGAAACGCAAACCCCAGCCCCTGCACAGACCCTTTTGGGTGCGAGGATGGAAAGAATGCTAAGCAGCGCATTTGCATAGCATCAAGGGTGGAAAAAGGGGTGGGCAGGGCTCCGGGGAGGAAGAAGGGGGCAGGGTGGTTAGGGCCCTGCATGGCACTTCTCAGCCCGTGGGTCTCAGACCACCTGCCTCAGGGGAAGTCATCAAATGCAGATTCCTGGGCTCATCAAGTCCAGTGACGGTGAGCCGGCCGGAGCAGCAGCGCCCCGGATTTCTGACAAGCCCCCGGTGCATCCTGAGCCCCGGAAAGCCTGCAGACCGCTGGTCTAGCTTTTTGTCCTACCCCCATCGAAACACATGGGAGAGGAGAGGCCTCAGTTTACCCCTTAGCATCTCCCTGTTCTCATGTGTAAAACAAGGATAACCAGAGTGTGCTGCACACTTCACACACATCCTGTCTGAGTTCTCACCACAGCCACAGCAGAGAGTCACTGCAGCTGAGGAAACTGAGGCACAAGAAGGTTCCATTACCCGCCTGAGGCCACACAGCCCAGGGGACAACTGGGGTTTACAGCCAGGTGACCGGTATCTAGAGCCCCTCTTTGCTCCCCGACATTATAGGCCTGGAGGGGACACACTGTTCAGACACTCACGGGATCCAAGAGAGACGGGGTGCTCTCATGAGGGAGGGCGGGCGCGGTCCCCAGGCTGAACGACACGGATGCCCAGGTGTCCCTGTGAGGGACATGCAGACAGGAAGCTGCCTCGGATCTCTGACTCGATCCGGGTTTCCCACCTGAGTCTCACCCCGCCGCTGGTACATAACATGGGTTGAGGTGGGACACGATCGTTCAACTTCTCTGTTACTGTGCCTACAATGGGTATGAGAAAAGGAAGTAACTAGTCCGTCAGACCCATGATTTCACGTTGCTCATGACGGGGTTAAGGGTTTTGTTTTGTTTTTTTATACAAATCAACATAAAGACATGATTGAATACCGGTAGGTCATGGTGTGGGTGGTGATCTGCTGTGACCAGACGGGCCAGGGGCTCATGGCAGCGTCTGCTTTCTCTGCTGACGGGTTACCGCACACCCAGCTTACTAGCTGTGCTGCAGCATCTAAGAGCCCTTGGATCTGCTCACCTAACAGACAGAGCATCCACGGCATTAGGCAGACAAGAGCTTCCTATGGTGTCTCACTTTCCAGCCTGCAGACACTATCTGTGCTCCGTGGTACCCAACACAACTGGGTAGACCTTCCTCCAGGCCAGTCTGCCCAGCCCTGCCTGGTCGGTGGGTCATATGTGTATGCGTTTCCTATAAAAGACATGAAAAGTCAGGCCTGCCTGCCTAGACTCTCCTGAGGGCCGTGAACTGGGCGGGGCTCAAGGAGATACACAAGCAGACGCTGCAACCATTAGGTCAGTGAGGTCCTTGCTCACCAACTACACTGAGCTGCTTGCTCCAACTCCGAAGACTCATTTAAATCAACTTTGCCCTGACCTGGATCAAATGTGAACTGGGGAGAACCTGGTAATTAAGTGCCAAGGAGAGCAATGTGGGTTAGTGATATGGCCTTGAACTTAGAAGTCTTTATTATTATTTTTTTTATTGTTTTTGACAGAGAGAGAGAGAGAGAGACAGACAGAGAGAGACAGAGAGAAGGGGGAGGGCCCAGAGCAGTCTCCATAGTTGACAGCATTAGTTTTCCATATAGTTTCACTCCACAGGTGGGCACAGGGCTGTGCAGGGCAGGAACTGGGCTGGAAGCCTCCTATATAGGCCCCGGCAAGAACTGAACTGGGTTCACACCCCAGTTCAGCATATGGGTCCGCGTGGGCCGGGGCCGGGGCCGGGATTCGATCCTCAGTCCCCAGGGCTGCAAAGCGAGCGCTTAACCCACTGAGCCATCCCAGCTTCTCCAGACTTAGAAGTCTTTATGATCTCCCCCAGGCTGGGTTTTGTCACCCTTTAAATAAGAATATATATTCCACGTGGAGCATTATTATTAGTCATGAATGTCCGGTTTTCTTGGATGGTTCTAAATGAGATCTACTGAAAGAAAAGTTAAAAAGAAATTGTAACAATGCTCTAAGGAATAATGATGCAAAAGAAGGGTCTGTCCTCTCTTGACCAAATGATGTTTGTGGCCAGTAAGTTCTGTCTGGGTTTCCTTCCTTTATTGGATTCATTTCCTATTTTTTATACTTTTTGCACATTTTGTTCAGTCTGAGTCATTTTTGAGTCATCCTATGGGCAAATATTTGATCTTTTGAATTTCATCTTCTGTTCTCACCAAATGGAGTTTGTTTGCAGCAGATCAGAATATTTTCAAATTTACACAGACTGAGAGGTTTGAAAATCTAGGACACTATTGGCTGAAAGGGGTTGTGGATTAAAGAATGATAATCCTACTCCAGTACGTAAAACTGACATTAGGCTAGCTCTATATACGTGCTGCCTCATGTGTCCTCACTCAGTCACTGGAGGCAACTTTTCTATTTCCCATTTTTATACATAAAGAAACCGAGCTCAGATTAGTTAAAAATAAACATCTTCCCAAATCACAGAGCTATTAAGAGGCAAAGGTAGGATTTAAGCAGAACGATTTCTCTCTTCTGAAAATTCTCTCTGGATTTCTCCTCTCAGGTCTGGCACGGATTTCTTCACTTAATTTGTTTTCTTATCTTATGTCAGCAATCATCCCCTGGGCTCCCTCAGCACGCCTCTGGGTCACTGGTTGATTTGGTTTTAATTCAACTGTCCAGCCCCCCATAAAGCTCCAGGACTCCAGGACTATAAATTGAAATTTTAGGAGCAAATTTCAGTTGCGCAGTTGCATTGATTTCACTGTAGGGACCAAAGCTCAGAGAAGGTTTTGGGATCCTATAAACCACACTTCAATGCCTTCCGTTGACGTTGGCTTCAGTTTTTCTGACGCTAGTGATAAAGTGATAAAGTCCTTGCAAAGGACTACACAAAGGCCCTTACCTTTAAGCACAAGCCCCAACAGAGGCTTTTTCTCAGTGATGTTTCAATGTTACGGCTATAAAAACACCATTATTACGGGAAACTCCACAGGAAACTCAATTTTGCTATTGTGAAATTGAAACTCTCCAGCCCCTTTTAAGCCTTACCCTCCCCCATTGAAACAGTGGCTTTTATAGTGGGGTTTTGCTTTTGTACCTACTAGATTTTTTTTTTTTAACGTTAGCGTTAGGAAGAACGGTCGTTCTGTTTCCCAGTCTTAATCTTGAGTCACAGATCAAAGCCCCAAGCCCTCTGTGGACACATAGTCTGTTTCAAGCTTCTGTCGTTGTCACAGATAACAAGTGCTGTGCTTCTCGCGGCCGCACTTGTTCTCCAGGAGGGGCTGGTTCGGTGAGGACCGCTAGCAAGCTGCCCTCCACAAGCCGGGCTCGCTGGTCCTGGTGACGTAGAGGACACGCGGGGCCTCTCCACGTGTTCATTCGACAAACCTGCCTTGATGGGACAGGCACGGTGCTGAGCCGGGTGGGCTACAGAATAGCTCTACCCGGAGGTCAAGGCCATTCCCCTAACAGTCACGTGTTCAGAACTCCAACCTGACCTGAACTCCTCGCTCCAAAGCGAAAGCGTAGGGGCCGAGAGCCGGCCTATCAGGAACACCTCCCCTCTGCGGGGGTGACGTTGTGAGTTGATGGTGGTGAGAGGGGGCAGCAGGGTGTGCTCACAGCCTGTTCTCAGGCTCTGAGGATGAGGAAACCGGCACGATGAGAAAACCAGAACTGCTCTGTCACACTGCCCAGGAGGTGGTATGAACAAGCGGCCGGCTCACAGACAGGGCCACCTGTCCACATTTCCACCACGGAGCCTCCCACCCGTCATTTTCCAGACTGACCCAGGCCCGAGCCAGGAAGGATGTGTCCACACACGGACTGGGAAAGTTCAGCCTTAGAGTCAGCAGACTCACAGGGAAATTGGAAAAACCAAAAAGTATGCATTAGACTCCCCTCAGCAGTAGGGCAACTTCCTAGGGCCGGTACGCAATTCTGTATTTGCAATTTCCTATTCTTTTTCTTTAAGAGGGCCCCCAAATCTCCATAAGCTTCATGCCCCTCAAAATCTGGATCCACTTCTTATTAGAACTTGAGACCCTGGCTTCAAGCCCAACACACACACACACACACACACACACAAACACACAAGTGCTGCCTCTAATTATTGGGGTACGGTCTGGACTACACAAGGGAACCCCTTGTGTTAATTGAACAAGACAGAATGGGAGGGCGGTCTCCCCAAAGGCTCAGGGAGGGCCAGCAGCCTCATTGGGCCAGCCCTCTCTCCAGGCTGACTCAGCCCCTCCCATGAGCCCTGATCCTTGTCAGTGACTGAATCACTTTCAGTTTCCACCTCACCCCCAGGAATGGTTTACTCTTTGCGACTCAGCTTCCCCAAGTGAAGAGTACATTTCCGTGAGCTGTTCCATGGCGACAACTTGTTTCTGATTCATTTATCAATTGATAAACAAACCCTTTGCCAAAAAGCCTCGTTCGTCTTTCTTACGCATTCTCCCCACTAAGCTCTCTTTCTAGTCTTTCCGGAGACTTGTGTGTTGGTGGCTGGAAGACAGGTGAGGTGTAAAGAGCAGAGTCTAGCAGTCCCAGCATGGGGGTGTCTGGATCCTAGCAAGTGGCCTCTTTGGGCCACCAAGCCTGCCAAACCCATGTACCGGATTTCTTCAGATTTTCCTAGGGTGCCGGGGACAAGGAATGGCCCCTCCCGATTATCTGTGCAGTTTCTAGAACGTGAGCTCCATCAAAGCAGGGAGACTTGGTTTGCTGTGTTCATCCTGCTTGGCCCATGGGAGGGGATCAGTGAATAATTGCCAGTGAGTGAATAAATATGTGACCCCAAGGTGTGAGTTCTGATGCCCAGCCAGCCGATGAAGCAATAAAGGATGTAGCCAACGATCACTGCACTTAGTGACCTGTAAGAGTTATTACTTCCCCCCAAATGTTCCCTATCATTACTCCGCATCTCATGCATTAGAACGATGGCTGATCACTGTGGCCGTGAAATGAGGAGTGTAGTTAGTGCTAGCAGTAAATTCACACGCTCCCTCCGCCTTGCCCTTCCACAGTGAGCTGCACCCACACGAACTAGACAGCACGCCTGCCTCCCCAAATCACCAGCACCACTGCCAATACCCAGCGGATGAAAAGTTCTCCGTTTCCTTCCACCCCGCTCCCCCAAAGCCCCTGTGACATAGCGGTCCCCAGGCGGTGCCTGGTATTCTACAACGAAGATGTGCTTTATTGAGTTTCAGAGTTAGTGTCTCCTGGTCCCGGTGGGTCCTCAGAACTCATGGAGACTAACCTTCAACAGCACCCTCTCCTCCCCAAAAAATATTTACAGCTGTGGGACCCTTGGTGCCCAGAGAGGGCTCCTGAGACAACGAACATACCAGGGGTGTTTTTAGAGCCCCTTATCATTTACGGGGTGCTGCCACATAGTTTCAGCTCATCTCATATGGACCCTGGAGTGAGGTACCTGTAGGCGCATATTGAAGCTGGGGAAATCAAGTCCAGGGGTTCGTTCTGGGACTTGCCCAGGATGACACGGATCGCTAGACATGGGGGCAGACCCTGAAGGCCCACCTTGTGACTTCAGCTCAGGGGGCCACAGGGTGCTTGTTTCTCAGGGGAAAACCTCAAGGTCAAGGCAGGCTCAGCAATGTCAGCTCCCTTGTGGGGAGTAAATAGCCAATTGGATGCTGGGTACGTTGGAAATTGGCTACTTGCTGCTCAGGGTTCCTTCAGACACCCCGGGACCCGTCTCTGAAGAGAAGGGGGCTGATGTAGACTGCTGCTTCCAAACAAGGCCCCTGTCTCTAGTGGAAAAGCCCCCCAGAGGGACGCATCGCTGCACCTGTCCCATCCAGGGCCTCCTTTTAGGAATAGTTCCCTGTGAAAAGGAACACTCTTCCCCTTTTGTTTTTTCCCAGGACTGGACAGCGACTTCCTGGCCGTGCTGAATGATTACCCATCTCCTGATATCAGCCCTCCAATATTCCGCTGTGGGGAGAAACTGCGTGTGATTTCTGAGTGAGTCAGCTTTCCAAAACTTTTACAGTTTCCCCATTCCCCACCCTCCCAAAGAGGAGGAACTCGATTTGTGTGAGAATCATTAGATTTTAGCTATAGTGGTCTAATTCTCTGTGGGCCCTGAGAAATCGGGCCCAGACAGAAGACCTGATGATAATGCTTAATCCTCCTTAATGCTACTCATGCTCTGAAACCTTCAGTGGCTCCCCATTGCCCACTGGAAAGAATTTAAATTCCTTGGAGACACTTTATGATGCAACTTCTGCTTTTCCTCTTGGCCTCGTCTCGCACCATATGTGCAAAGCTGACATCACACCCCAGTGCAGACTCGGGGAGGAGGACCCAGGGGTCTGAGAAACTTCTGTGAACAGACAAAAAGTACTGTCTTCCCTTCTGTCTCCTCTGATCCCACTGTAAACTCTGGGACAAACAGGGTCTCTAAGCCCCTTTCATGGACATTGTCGTTGATACAGACGCACGAAACAATGTCGGTTATACTGCAGGGTATAAATCAGCAGAGTAGACGTTTACTTTTTAAAAGCGTTCAAATGTGGAGCTGTAGCTGGAAACATCGGCTGCTCATCTCTGAAAGGGGGCAGGAATGGGAGCTATACCCCCAACCTGTATTTTCATATGGAGAAATTTGGGTCAACGGCCCATGATAGACCTTCAAACACAAGGCCCCAACGTGTCCCGGGTTCCTCTTGATCACAGTTTGTTTTCATTCGCGTTGCCAGGTGCCTGTCTACCCTTTCCTTCCTGTTGTTGTTCTTACAGTGAAGGGGGCTGGTGGAGAGCCGTGTCCCTCAGCACGGGTCGAGAGAGTTACATTCCTGGAATATGTGTGGCCAGAGTTTACCATGGGTGAGTACACTATTGTGGGCTATCAATAAAGCATGCTGCGTCGCTGCTAGAGACGCATATGTTTGCGTAGAGAGGCCAGTGAGGGACAGTAGGACACAGCACTGGTTTGAGAGGGCCGCTTCCGCCCTTAGCTCAGTTCACAAGGAAGGCGAGCCCTAGCCGCTTCCGCCGTTTCCGCTGCATTTCCCCATCCGCAAGGCGGCGGGGGTCAGACCCTTCAGCTCTAGCTCGCTGTTCCCGGCACATCGCAACGAACACCCAGGAACTGTAATGAGATGCAGCGTGGTGCCGCGGCTAAAAGCCACTCAGTCTAGGTTCAGATCCTGCCTCTGTCACTTCCTGGCCATGTCACACTCAACATTCTGTGTTGGTTTCCTTTCCTTGCCTGTTGAATAGAGATCATGACACAGAATGATAGAGATGAGCATCTAATAATAGGACAGAAACATAGTTGTTAGGAAAATGAGATGGGAGAATACATGGAGAGCGCTTGGAGCCATGCCTGTAATAGTATGCTATGTGTTGGTTATATTCATAGCACATCACATCCAGAACGCAGAGAATGCTCACTCCCCTAACTGCTTACGTACCTAACCTGACAAATGGTGAAGTCAAGCAGCCAAGGAGAGTCTTGTAAATAAAAGTGGACGCGGAGGCTAAGAAGACGGGTGGGCTGCCCTGTCCTGCAGGTGGGCGGCTGGGGCTGTGGGCGGCTGTATAGGCAGCTCACCTGGGCTAGGATACAGGCGCTCAGCTCCTGCCTTCCAGGGAAGGGCTTTGAAACGGTTACCTAACCTCTTAAGTCATAGTCTCCTCGTCTGTCAAGCTGCCAAGGCTGGACCTTGGCAAAGAAGTGCACGCTCTATAGGTAGAAAGAAAGAGGATGGATGAATGGATGGATGGATGGGTGGATGGATGGATGGATGGACGGATGGATGGGTGGACGAATGGGAAGAAGGGCCGCTTTGATTTGAAGGGGTCCAGAAACAACTTCCTCACATTCAGAGAAGGACCTTGCCCACCACTTCCTCTCCTGTGTGGCAGACGTCCCTGTCTGAATAGCTTACAGAAGGTACCTTGGTGGATGTCACTGCAGTGTGACAGATTCTGATTATGATACCGAAAGCCGTTTCCGTGCTGAGGATGATGAAGGTGAGCAGAAGTGGGGCAGTAGCTGCAAGGAGGGTCACGTTCTGGAAGAGACGTGTGTCATGTGACTCCTCAAAATCAGCTGTGTGTCCCTGACCCATTCAGTCACTTAGCAAACCTGCCCTAGCACCACCGTGTTGAGCATGTGGGGCTGAATACTGGCGGGAGCTGAGGGTGGTGAGGACCTCAGAGGAATAAGACGTCATCACAGCTCCAAGAAGCTTCCCATCTAATCAATGTCATAAATGTCCTTAAAAAATGGAGTAGGAAGAGAGGCCATGCAGCACAGTGGTTATGGAATTGAATGTCCCAGAAAAACACAATGCATGTGCAACTCTATGAGTTGCTGACCAAAGGTAATTTGGACAGAGTAGCCATTCTGACCCTCAGTGTCTTCATCAGTGAAAGAAATGCTACCAGTCTTAGGGGGTTGATATGAGGATTAGCTTTCAAGTGCTTAATATGGTGGCCTGTATTTGATAGCTATTGTTATGGTTACTATTTTATTGTCTTCATTTGTATAAGTGGGATTTCATGTCAGGACTGGAAAGAATGAATGTTTGTGACATACACTAACATAACTAGTATGCCATGCATTGTGCAGATTGATGGAACTGGTTGGAACATATGGCCTAATATGGCATAATCAAGGTCTTAACAACAAAGTGCTTTGGTGACCAGTACATAAATAACTGGCGTTCGATGCCATGCCTGTGGGTCTTCTCACACGTGGTGTTTCAGGAGCTCCCCAGCAGCCCCTTCCAGGGCCTGCTTGTGAGCCTTGGGGCGTGTTCAAGGGCACAAAGCAGAAGAGTGCAGTATACCTATTTGCCACAGCACACTCTAATTCAGACTAGGGATTAAAAGCCAAGGCCCAGGGGAAGCCGGGATGGCTCAGCGGGTTAAGCGCTCACTTTGCAGCCCCGGAGCCCGAGGATCGAATCCCGGCCCCGGCCCTTGTGGACCCACATGCTGAACTGGGTGAGCTTCCCATGCGGGAGGCCCCCAGCCCAGCTCCTGCCCTGTGTGGCCCCTGCCCACCTGTGTGGAATGAAACCCTGTCGAAAAACTGATGACGTACAACTATGGAGACTGCTCTGGGCCCTCCCCCTTCTCTCTATCTCTCTCTGTCTCCGTCAAAAATAATAAAATAAATCTTAAAAAAGAATGATGGAGGGGAGAGGCCATGTGACTACACAGAACTGGTTATATCCACTTATGTCTAATGTAACAAAACAAAATATTACAGTGGAGGCAGATTTAGCAGCCCGCCCTCATAGTACCTGGCGGGCAGTAAGTACACAGGAATTTTATCTGGAAGATTAAAAGTGCGCGTGGATGAATGAGTGAAGAGTTGACTGCCCTCCTCTTTTGAATCCCAACGGTTTTCCACTAACTGGCTCTCAATCTGAACCTCCTGTCTATTGGGGGTGAGCTGGGGATAATCAGGATGCTCACGTCTGCCTTCCTACTTCGCAGCTGGCTGTTTGAGGGGCTGGGCAGAGACAAGGCCGAGGAGCTGCTGCAGCTGCCAGACACAAAGATTGGCTCCTTCATGATCAGAGAGAGCGAGACGAAGAAAGGTGAGCAGCTGTCCACTCGTCTTCCCCTGCGTAGGTCAGACAGGCGGTTCTGCTCCCAGCTGACTCATTGCACGACTCATCTTACCCGCTCCCACGACACACATGCAAATCAACCGCCAGGGTGAGCTCCCTGCAGCCCACACACCTCGGTGAGGCCGGTGTCAAAGCTCGGGGCCTGGAAGCAGGTAGCGGGGCCCCGGTGGGGCACAACCACGGGCCTGCCGACTCCTCTTGGCTGACCGCTGGTCAGTTGAGAAGAAAGGCACAGGCCCAGCACAGGCAGCACCTGAGCAGAGAGTATGGGCTTCAGACTAGGCCTGACCCCTGCTCCCAAGCTCCGTGACTGGGGCCGGTCACTTGTTTCCCTGAGCTCCATTTGCCCCTCTGTAAGATGGGAAGAAAAGCCCTCTCTCCCTCGTAAGGTTGTGGGCAACTCGAGTGCAATGATGTGTGTAGCACGCCTGCTACACGGGAGACCCCGGCCCTGCTCTTCCTGTGCTGACAATGAAGTCAGGACAAGCAGGCCCACACTTGGATGTGCCCACCCCTCATCATTAGCATTATAATTTCCGGACATCCTGCATGTCCAATAATCCAGTGACAGTGACATGGAAGGGCTTTTGGTCGTGGCTCAGAGCCGGGGCTTCTGGGTTTGGCTGTGTGAATTATTAAGTCACCTCCTGTCTCAAAGCCTCGGTTCCCTTCTCTGCAACAAGAAAGTGCATCATCGCACAGTGTCCCGGACGCTATACGCAAGGACACACATGCAGAAGCAAAATGCTCAGAGCTCGGGCTCTCCCAGACTACGTAGGAATAATTCTGGCCTTTTAAATACAGACGCTATCTGTGAGTTCTTAGCCTGCTTCTCTACACTCGCTATCAAAGAAGAGAAGACACAGCATCTGAGAGTATTTCCCGGGCACCCGTTTGGCACCGAGCTGCCTGCTGCCAGAGCATCTTCACCAAAGCGAGCAGCAGCCTGACGTTGGGAAGAAAGGGTCACGACCCGTGACAAAAAAGAAAAGAAAAGAAAAAACAAGACAATGTGCTGGAGGAGAGCAAGACTGAAGCAAAGGCAAACTTCTTAGGCACGTCCCGCATCCCCCAAGGCAAGGCCCCAGACTCAGGGCCTCTAAAAGCTGACATAGCCGAGGGGAGGAGAACCCAGCTTGAGGTGCTGCAGCTAATCTAAAAATAAGGATCTCACCAGGCAGATCTGCAGCCGGGGTGGGGCTGGGCTGAGTGTGGCCGGCTCTGCCGCTCCCCTGGGTATGCAAAGCACTCGAAAGTTTCCACCCGCCACCCTTGACCTGCTCGCCATACTTCAGGTCTCACTGACATTACTGGAAGACGCACATTGGGTCAGCTGGGAAGGCAGGCGTGGGGCCATGCTGGGGACGCCCATCGGAATGCTAGTCTAGCAGGCCAGCTCAGGACAAGGGTCCAGCCCTAGGTCTGCCGTTTGCAAGCTGCATGCCTCTGGCTGCGTCACTCAGGGGCTCTGAGCCTCAGTTTCCCAGTCTACAAAATATCTGGGGATGTTACATCCCCGGGTCTTTCTGAAAATGAATGGAGATGTTGCTTGGAAACCGCTGAGCTCCCAGTGCAGCACATATGGGTAAAATCTGTCGCCGCCACCTTTCCCTTTGTCAGCCTTGTCACCCCTGGGACCCCAGGAGACAGAGCAGGAAGGACTCTCAAGCATGACCCAAGTCCAGTTCTCTCACTTTCCACTTGGGGACATCGAGGACAAGAGAAGTGCAGACATTTGCCCACGATTCTGCTCTTATTGATTCATATCGGGCCGTTAAGCTAACGGGACCTAAACATGTTTTACAGGTTTCTTAGGGAGACCCAGCAAAAGGTCTTAACTGCCACTTTTTCCAAGCTTCTGAGAACACGAAGCATACGTCACAGAGAACAAGGACCAGCAAACAGGGGGCATGACTGTATGGCCCTGTCAGAGGTGTGGCATGATGGCACAGAAAAAAATGGCAGGGGAAGCCGGGATGGCTCAGATGGTTAAGCGCTCACTTTGCAGCCCCAGGGACTGAAGATCGAATCCCAGCCCCGGCCCATGCAGACCCACATGCTGAACTGGGGTGTGCTTCCCATGCGGGAGGCCCCCAGTTCGGTTCTCGCCCCCCCCCAGTTTGGACCCTGGCTTGAGTGGGGCATACCTCCCATGCGGGAGGCCCCCAGCCCAGTTCCCACCTTGCACGGCCCCACCCACCTGTGTGGAATGAAACCACGTGGAAAACTGATGGCATACAACTATGGAGACTGCTCTGGGCCCTCCCCCTTCTCTTTCTCTCTGTCAAAAAAAAAAACCAATAAAAAGTAAATCTTAAAAAAAAGAAAATGGCAGCACAAACATCTTAGAGGAGGACTTGGGAAGGTCCCAAGGATGACCGCACATGCCAGCCTATGGGTGCAGCCCAACTCTAGTCATTGAATTTGGCCCAAGGGCCCACAAAGACCGTGGACGCGCCCCAAAGAGCATCCTCACAAAGACCGGGCCTGTGCACGTGACGACCCGCACTGTCACGGGGGTCATTACCGGCGCTGCAGAAGTGACGCGCTCCCGTGTGCTCTCTAAAGAGCCCACGCAGACGGGGCTCCGGTGGCCGTGGCTTCACACACAAGCGTGCATGTCTAGGTGCCACTGTCATGTCACGAGGCTGAGAAAACGCTCTCTGCCTGGCTGTGGCGTGCTTCTCAGCCTGGCCCTCCTCCGGAGGGCACACGTGGACCCCCACGGACTGACTTGCTCTCCACTTCCCGCAGGTTTCTACTCTCTCTCGGTGAGACACTGGCAGGTGAAGCATTACCGTATCTTCCGGCTGCCCAACAACTGGTATTACATCTCCCCAAGGCTCACCTTCCAGTGTCTGGAGGACCTGGTGAATCACTATTCCGGTAAGAAACACACCATCCGCACGGACCAATGAGGCCCCTTTGCTAACCACCCCCATGGTGCCCTCAGTCTAGGATGCCCTCGGGGCATGAACACATGCCGGGTGATTTACTTTGCCCTCTCCTGCCTTCTTCGTACACGCTTTTCTTATTTATTCAGACCGTACATTTTAGGCTACAGCCGACTGCCTGGGAACACAGCCCAAGTAACTGAAACCCGGCTCCTCTCAACCCCGTCCTCTCCTCTAATACTTGTGAAGGGAAACGGCAGAAGGCCCGTGCCTTCACAGCCGCAGCAGCTTGCACTTCCTCAGGGGACCGTACATTTGCAGGCCTCTGGGACTTTGGAAACGCACCCATTTCCCCTTTTGTGCAAGTCAGAATCCTCCCCCTCCTCCCAGCCCGCGGGATCCCCCTCCTTGATGAAATATTAGGAGTTAGGATGAACCGCCTGTCGCCTTGGCTCCCAGACATGCCCTGTCTCTCCCCAGAACTCTGCCGTGTGGCCTAGTGGCTCTGTCCTAGTCTGTGTTTCCCAGCAAGCTCTTAAAGACCAAGCATGGTACTTCATTCATTCACATGTCCTTCATTCATTCATATGTCCTTCATTCATTTACCTGTCCATTCATTCATATGTCCTTCATTTGTATGCCCTTCATTCATTCACATGTCCATTCATTCATATGCTCTTCATTCATTCATGTACTTCATGTGAGTCCTTCATTCATTTACATGTCCATTCATTCATATGTCCTTCACTCATTCATATGTCCCTCGTTTGTTCGCATGTACTTTATTCATTCATATATCCCTCCCGGGCCCAGGAGAGAGGTCCAAATGCTCCACACTGACCAGGACAAGGTGCATCCTTTGAGATGCCGGAAGTAGAGCGTGGTTTTGAAGGAGGCGAGGAGAAGATAGCATAGAGTCAGAAGGAAAAGATCCGAGTCAGCCTGAAAGCCAGGCCAGGACCTGGAATTTTATCCAACGGAAAAGGAGAAAATAGTAAAAAGTTGACTAAAGGTATAAAAGTTGGCTCTGGATCCACTGCGTTCACACCCTCAACCTTCTAGGCAATGCCGGGCTAACGGTTCAACCTGGTTCCTGCTTTTCTTCTCTGTGTGGTGAAGCTGCTAATTGTCCCTACCTGGGAGGCTGTGAGAGTCCATGGGGATGTGTGGGAAGTGCTGTGGACAGTGCCTGACGCACACGTGTGGCCCCTACTCAGGGAACTCAGCCTGTGTCTTCTTCCCCCTCCCGCCCCCCTGCATACTGAAGGGGGGAAGAGAACAAGATGCTTTCATTCTGTTACCACCATCTTCTCCCTTCCAGGGTCGGGAGGTCTGACCTCACACCCCTGGGGGGATCTTTGCTAATATCCTGTAGGGTGTGGGGTCTTGAAGGGCATTTCAAGGAGAAAGGAGGAGTCCTAAGGGCCGGGGTCACCCACTTGGCCTGTGAAAAGGGCAGGTCGTGAATGGGGGGACACAGGCCCAGGCTAGGATCCGGGCTCCGTGAAGCCTTGCACAAAAGCCTCCACTGCCCCTGGACTCAGTTTCCCCTTCCTGGAGGGTGGGCACGAGCGGCCCCTGGTAGGTGGTTGTAACAACAATCGAACATGATTGTTCACGTGATGCATGCATCACAGCCTGGCGTGAGCAGATGCAAAATAAATAATAACAAGCATTACTCCTGCAACACCCGAAAAGCCAGCAGCTTGGCTAAAAATGAAAGAGGAAGGGAGTCCTGGATGTACGAATGATGAGTAAAGGTGGGCTGTGGTATTTGGCTTTTAATAGCAATCATACGAGAGGTGTGGAGACCATAAGTTTTGCATAGACCAAAGCAAACATGTGAAGGTACCGCACAGGGAGGTCCACGAGGCTTCCAGGCCAGGGTTGTCCCAGGATGCTGTCGCACCTGAGACTCGCAGAACTATGTCTCTGGCCATGGTGTCAGTAAGTGGATTGCAGCCACCAGCCCACTGAGAATAACTGCGAAGGGTTTGAACCCCTTACGTGCTTCCAGTGCCTGTTAGGACCCCAACGTAGAAGCAACGTGACTAATTTTGCCTCCATCCATCTAGATTCTTCCTTAAGGCACAGGACCAGAGAGATTGTGAGCTACTGGGTCTGAACAGACATCTTTGTTTTACCGTCTGCTTATATTTATTATCCTGCTGCCCTTGGGCACATCCCCTGACATCTCAAAGCCTCCGTTTCCTCATCTATAAAACGGGAATTAGAATGTCTCTTATAGGATTGTTGTTAGGACTCCCCGCTCCCCTCAAAAAAATCATGTGTGTGAAACGTCTGACACTGGAAGTATTCCACACACGGCAGCAATTGAGAAAACAGAGTTCTAACATATGGGCAGGAAAATAATAGGGTGGGGAAAAGGAACCTGTTAATGTAGGGCTGGAACTGAAGGGTGTAAGAGGAATGAGTATTCTAGAAGGTTCTCTGGACTGGGAGAATGAGACAAGTATGTCCGGACCCCAGAAGCAGGGCGGGATTTCTTCTCCATTTCAGAGGCAACCTGTTGCCTCTGGAACAAGTGCCTGATTGGGAGCCCATGAGACAGGGTTGGGTCACCTTTCTGTGACCTTGAGCAGCTGACATGACCCCAGGATCCTCCATTTCCTCAGTCCCCAAATGGGTACCACAGGCCTGACTGCTCAGGCCTTCAACCCAAATAAGCCCGCATGGAATGTCCTTCATCGACCGGAATGTCTGAGCACAGCCGGAAGCAGTCATTTCCCCAGTGACACGGGCTAGGGGACTTCAGAGATGGAGGTTCTATCTGCATGTTCTTGGAAAAAGGAGGACCCTGGAAGGTCAGATACCTCGTACCAGCCAAGCACGTGCTGAGCTCATAAGCGTTAGCTCCTGTCTTCTTTGCCACACTTCTCTTTTCCCTTTGTTTTTCTCCTTCCCTCCTTCCTAAGTAGTAACCTTCCTAAAGAAGGACTGTCCCCACCCTGGGCTGTCCTACTGACACTGATTTCTTTCGTTTTTGTGTCTGACCTGCTTCCCTCACCTCCTGACCTGAGAGGTTGTTTCAATTTCCAACCCATGACAGGTCATTATTGTAGACTCACATCCAATTAAGCTCCCTCTCGCCTCAGGGTTCCATCTCGTGGTTCTCCGTGTGGGCCAGTGTGGCTGGACCCCCAAGTTCATGGTGAAAGGCAGACTGAACACTGAGACCAGGCGTTATTCACTGCCACCCTCCCGTAGCCTGGGTTTGCTTCTCGGGCTACAATTTCCTTTTGTCCGTTGGCAAGGCCGCCCCAGAGCTCCGTAAGTAAGACGCAAGGCACAGGCTGCCACGGGTGTCGTGTGCTTCCCAAAACTTAGCAACGGCTTTGCTCTAGCTGGGGTGGCTCGTTCTTACTCGGGGTCGGCAGCGTCTCACGTCCGCGGCCACTCCATCAGCCCCCGTGACCCAAGAGGCACTGGGGTTTCCAACCCGAATAAGCCCGCGTGGGGTTTCCTCCATCTGCCAGAATGTCTGCGCACGGCCAGGGTCAATCTTCTCCACTATGACACCGGCTGAGACGCCTTCCAAGAGACCGAGGCTCTGTCCCCACACTCTTGGAAAAACGCGGACCCTCCCTGAAAGGTCAGATACCTCATACCAGCCCAGGGGGGAAAGGAATGAATTTATTTCATTTTTATCCTCTTTGTGCCTGAGTCTCTAGAGTGAAGAAGAGAGGTTTCTTTTTTCCATTGTTCCCTTTGTGTGCTTTCTCCTTTGCCTGGAGATCTTTGTTTTTCTCCCCCTTTTTCTCCTGTGCTACTCATCCATTTTGTCCTGTTCTTTACTTCCTCCCCTTCTCTCTTGCCCTCTTCTTCCCTCCCTCCTTCTATCTTCCTCTATCTCCCCCTTCATTTCTGTCTTCTTCCATTGTTTCTCTTATTTTCCTTTCTTCTTTCAAATGTAGCTAGCCCACCGGGCTTGCGTGCTTTGGGGGAATCGGCATTGGACATGGAATCCCCTCGCACACAAGGGGTTCCTCCCACCCAGGAATGATGAAACCATGGAGGCAGACAGCGGTCCTCACTTGTTAGCTGAATTCCTCTCATTTAAGGAAACTGAGGCTTAGGTTCAAAGCCATGTCCTATAGGGGTGAAGCTGAAACTCAAACCCACGCTTGACTGATCTGGATTGATTCTCGGCTCTGCCTACACCCATCTAAGTGCAGTGTGTACTCAGGGCCTGTTAACATTTTCTTAAACAACTGGGTGCGTGTCCCTCCACCCAGCTACACCCCCTTCAAAGCTCGGCTTCTGTTTCCCACGGGGACAGCCAGGGGACTGTACTGGGGGTGGAGTCCCTCACCACCCCCATGAAAGCTGTGGCCTCTCAGTCACTGACCGGCTGTCTGTCTCCCTCCTCAGAGGTGGCTGATGGCCTGTGCTGTGTGCTGACCACACCCTGCCTCACTCAGAGCACAGTCACCCCGGCAATGAGGGCCCCTGACTCCCCGGTCACCTTACGCCAAAAGACCTTGGACTGGAAGAGGATCTCCAGGTGGGGTATTGTGTGTGTGCATGTGTGTGTGTGTCCTTTATGAGCATGTGAACCCCAAGCCAGCGTGTGGGCCCGCACATGAACACCTCAGCCAGTTACAGCCAGCCCTGCTGAAACCCGAAGGTGGGGCACATTGAGCAGGTACCAACCCACAGAATCCTGCTATCCCCTGGGAGGCAGACTCAGCCCCAGGCCTCAGGAGGTGGCTGGCATGGCCCTAGGAACTCCCTGCCAAGCACCCCCCCCAGGCCCCCTGTTCTGCAAACACTTACTGAGTCCTCACTCAGGGTTAGCAGAATATTTTCTAGCTACAAGATACTACTTTTCTTTTTCTAAGTGCTAGAACCCTAGAGAGTAACACACAAATAAGTCTTGTGTAAAATGCAATATTGTGTTAATCTCACTCAGAAAGCTTACACCTATCAGCAAAATCATAAGGTGAAGTCATTTTTTTGTGAAGGAAAAACACCTTCCACTGATTTGTTTTATTGGGTTGTCAGTTACTGCATTTTATGGGTATCTGTAGTTGGGGATTGATGGTTTATCTATTTAACTAAATGCTGACCCAGGCATCCTATTGGGAAATTCAAAGAAAAACAGAGATCCAAATTGCCTTGAGACAAATAAAATGGCTTTTCCTTGGAAATAGCGAAAGAAATATTCATTAAAATTTGCAGCTGGATGTTTTACCCATCCAAGGATATGGTGGTTCAGAGAGGTTAAGCGATTTATCTAAGATCACACAGCCACAACACAAGAAGGAGAATCAGAACAATTAGTTAAAGAAACACTAACCAGGCTTTCCTTTTTTTCTCTTCCTTTTCTCATTCTCTGTCCTCCAATCCCTTTATGTCCCTCTCTTTTCCCCCTTCCTCCGCCCCCTTTCTCCCCACTCACAGACTGCAGGAGGACCCCGAGGGAGCAGAGAGCCTCAGTGTGGATGAGTCCCTCTTCAGTTATGGCCTTCGGGAAAGCATCGCCTCCTACCTGTCCCTGACCAGCGACAACAGCACCCCCTTGGACCGAAAGAAGAAGAGTCTGTCCCTGATGTACAGTGGAAACAAGAGGAAAAGTAACCTCTTCTCCTCGACCTCATACTTTGAAGACTAACCCAAGAGCAGAGGTTCGAACTGTCACCTGGGATCATGCAGAGGCATGGTGTCAGGTCCCTGGGGAACCTTACTTCCTCTGGAAGCCAAGAGAGGCCACATGAGACCCAAACACGCATCTTCTCTCAAGGGAACTACCTCCCTGGTGTCCGACTAGCGCTGGGACATCACAGAATGTTGACTGGTGATGTGATCCAGTGCCGATTCGGAGGAACCCTG
>PVKE010000818.1:21414-121727 GCA_004027555.1 Craseonycteris thonglongyai
GTGCAGAATTCAGATGGCCTCCCAGCTCCTGCAGGGCCAAGGCAAATGGAAGTTGGGGGGCTGCTGGCTGGGACCAACAAGCTGGAGGGGTATCCAAAACCATGCAAGCTCGCGCTGTGCCCCCAGTCACAGCTTTGCAGCACAAAAGGGGCTTCTGTAGCATGCTGAGGTTCTCACCTGTATTAATGAGTCAACTATTCCTTCCTGACTGCCCAGAGAGGCACTGTGCTAAGCTCCATGTCAGGTGTCCAACCCCAAACACGAAAAACTAAAAGATGAGCAAGACTCGGTCCCGGTACAGGAGCTCACCATGTCTGGGTATAAAAGCAAAAATCAGCGGGTGGCTTTGGGTGGGGCTGGGCTCAGGTGAGCATGACCCAGCGCTCATGCTTCAGCGGGACCCGCAGAATGGAAGGGCTGTCTGGGCTGAGGAGGTCAGAACGATGGGATATTTTGAAAACAGAATCAATCGATATGTTCTAAAGAATTGGTCCATCCAGGGTTTTATTCTAAGAAGGGTCTGGCATCCACGTGAACAAAACCGCTGTGCTCCAAGAAAGGTGGGAGTCAGAGAGGCTTAATTCTGTCTTATGTAATTTTAAGAGAAGAAAAAGAAGCCCAGTAAAGACCGAGGGCAGAAGCATGGACCCCCAGGCCATCCTCCGGGTCCTATTAGCAAGTGTCTGCAGAGGGAGCAGGGACTCATTTTCCTCAGTTGCAAAGGGATTCCAGGGAAGGGCGGCAGCCTGGGGTACATCTTGCTGCCTGACACAAGTCCGTCTGTTGGCCACATGCGTTCTGTAGATCTGAGGCCACCATGTTTGTGGTGTGAGTCTATGCGTTTACAGGACCCATATCATCAGACCCCAGTGTGTTTATGCAAAACATCGGTGGCTTCCTCAGCCATCCCCAAAGGCTTTTTCAACATATGGGGAGTGAATGTAACACGGGGAATGCCAACTTCCGCCAGAAGGCAGGGTGACCTCGCATACTCCAGATGTTCGTACAGCGTCCCGCGGGTTGTTTTCCGTTGCGCCTAATGTGGTTAGAATGTGTGGGGGGGTGGGGAGGGGGGGACTTGGGGGGATTTCTAAGGGGAAAGCATTACATTTTGCTAAATCATGTATTTATTCCTGATTAAAATTAACCTAATAAATATTTAACCCCTGGAACGCAGGGAGAGCTTCCTGGGTGAGCTGGGTGGGTGGTTCTTTCAGAAGCTGCTGTGGGCTTTGAAGTTGCAAATGAACTTGCAACGAGACAGTGAGGGAGACAAGGAACCCCTAGGGGACCCTCACTGGTGAGCAGTAAACAGATTTGCTGACGTGTGGGGGTGTCTTGTCTATCATACCTGAAGGTGGACGCAGGGTGTGGAGACAGAACAACTTTGTAGGAATTATGGTGAAAAGTCCATCTCACCTAGTATTTCCCCACAATATTTGTGGTACCTGTGCAGTTGGTTCTACCTAGAATCTCTTTCTACAGATATTTTTAGGGCACCCACTAAACCCCAGACACTGCTCTAGGTGCTAGGCTGTAGCCGTGAGAACCAGATGAGGTTTCTGCTGCCGTGAAGACCGATGGCATAAAAAAACAAGGAAATTTTGGGCGACAGGGAGGGCCGGGCAGAACACGGGGCAGAAGGCGGAGCAGAAGGCGGGCAGAACACGGCACAGCTGCTGACCTGGAGGGAGATCATTAGGGGAGTCGTTTCAGGGGGCCCTGCTTGGGAAGGGAAGGAGTTTAGGGTCTGTTCTAGGATTAATGGGAAACCACTGACAGGCTCTAAGTAAGGGAGTGATAGCATCTCATCTATATATTGAAAAGAGCACACTCTTTACTGTTTAGAGAGTGAGCTTCCAAAATTCTCACATTATATTGTCTATTTGACACATAGTTAAAATAAAAGGATGTAGAGTTTGAAAATCAAAGGGTGGAAACGTTTTTGTGCCAAACTGAACAAAAGAAAAACCTGGTGAATTTTGAGGCAAAGTGTAATTTGGGTGAGAAGATTGACCTAAGGACAAAGAGAGATGCTACAAAAGGAGCTATATACTAACAAGCTATGATTGAACCTAAATGAATCTACCATGAGTTTCAAAACATATTAGGCAAATATAATAGGGACAAATGGAGACACCCATAATTTTATTTGGAGCTTTCCCCCACAACTCTTAGAAACTAATAGATTTAGCAAAGATAAATGATAGGTAAATAAAAGATTTTAATAACATTATACAACTTTCCTACCAACAGATGAAGACTATCTTAGGTCACAGAGGAAGCCCTGATAAATTTCAGAGTCAGTATCCTTCAGTTCATGCTCTGTGGTAATAATGCAATAAAATTGGAAATCAATTTGCAAATAAATGGATGAATAAAAATTCTATGGATCACAAAGTTAAAAAAAAAAAAGGAAAGATATCCTTGGGTTAAGAAGAAAATAATGCAAGACATAATAAAACACTTAAAACACAAGATCTATTGCTACTTCTCAAAATGTCTGGGTCATCGCTGATAACAATAGTGGTGTGACCATTTATTGCTTGAAATCCATTAACCAGAAAACAAAAAAGGGTGAAAAGTAATGAAGTTAACTTTCAACTCAAGAAGCTAAAACAACTACAGACTATCAAGGAAACAGGAGAAAGTCAAAGATAATGATTAAGAGAAGGCAGGAATGAAATAGAGGTTTTTAAAATATAAGCACAGAGAAAATTTCAAAAAGCAAAACATAGTTTAAATACTAAGATAGTAAGAAAAAGAATGATCATGACAAAGGAGAAAGAAAGCAAATCCAACTCAGGTCAGTAGGTCACAAGACCTCTGCAGGGGGAGTAACCCCCTCCTGCCTAAGTCAGCAGGGTGGTCCTCTTCTCTTTCTGTCCCCTCCGTGCTATCGGGAGCTCCAAGCAGCCCAGACTCAGCCCTGCAGATGAGCACAAGGCCCTAGGATGGCAGAGAAACACTTAGAAGGAACCCGGGCCCTGAGGAACATTTATTATTTAAGCTGCTTTAGCATTGGGTCTCTTTGTTGGTACAGTTGAGCATCTTGCTCCAATGAGTATGGAAGTACACGTGCCATCATTTGCCGATAATGAGACAATTTCGTAGAAAATTCAATGGAACCAATGCAGTATTAGAAGTGGTAAGAAAGTCCAGGAAATTACTGTACCAACATAGTCCCCTATGCCAGTATTTCCCCACGGGGAAGCACAACAGAAGATAAGACACCATTCACAATGCCAATCATTCTGGGACCTACGTAGGGACTTGGCCTCCAATGATTTCACACAATTTTGACGAAGAAATGTTCAAAACTCTATGAGAAGGTGGGGGAGGAGTTGGGAGTGGGCACCAGATACATGGTGATGGGGGGCGAGCTGACTCTGGGTGGTGAGCACAAAATGCAATGCATAGATGATGTCATGTAGAATTGTACACCTGGAACCTATGTAATTGTTACCAACCAATGTCACCCCAATAAATTTAACAATCAATCAATAAATCAATAAAACAAAAAACAAAAACCACTCAGGGATCCAAAAGAAAAAAAAAATTGTATGAGAAGATCTAAGGAAACAAAAATACTATGTTTGTGGTCAGGGCATTAACTCGATTCATGGGGGCAAACTTTAACATCATAAAAGCATAGGTATTTGTTCTGAAATGAATTGAAAAAAAAATGCCATGGAACTACCATCAGAAATATTAAAAGTATCAATCAACTTACCCTAAATGCATCTACGAAAGCACCAAAGCCCACGAATAGCTGCGTCAGTTTTGATTGAGAAGCACAGAGGACAGAGAAAACATGTTCTGGGCTCTAATACCACCTTCTGCCCATCAGTTTAACAGAGCTCAGCCCCATCTTAGGTGCCCTCTTTGAACCGGGTGCTGGGCTACGCGTTAAAGAAGTCCTGGGGAGACACACTCCTATACCCAATCACGTGCCTAGGTGCTGTGTCATCAGAAAAAGCATGTCCGAAAAATAACAAGCATGGAAGACAAGGCAGAATTCCCCCAAAACGACTAAATAGCAACGTTTTCATAGAGGTGGGATTCTTTGTGTTTTAAGGGAGAGAGCAAGGCTCAGAGGCCCCAACTCAGCTGAGCCCCGACGAAGAAAGAAGCTCTCCGGATGGAGAACTGGACGTGCTGACCACAGAACGGTAATGAAGAGATCAAGGGGAAGGAGGGGTATTTTCTAGGAATGGGGACAGTCAGGCAGCCTGGAGCGTAGGGTTCATGTAGAAAAGGAGACAGGGAAATTCAGCCTGAGGCCAGGGCATGCGGCCTGGTGTTCCCTGGGAGGAATGCAGAACTGGGTCAGTGGAAACCTCTTCTGGGCCCTGGGAACCATGCTCCTCTGTCCTCTCCAAGAACTAGCCAGGGCGCCAGAGAGATGCAACACATAGTTGCAACACGTCACCCCTCTCCCGCCTTCCACCTGGGCTACAGGGCTGGTGGGATGTCCCCAGACCTGATTTTGTTTGCAGCTGCCTTTGCTTGGCGTGGAATGAAGGAAACTCACAAACCACATAGGATGACAACTCCTTGAGCCCTTGGGAGATCGAATGAGGCGGAGATCTTAACGTGGGCGTGTTTGCTCAAAGGCCTGGACTCTGTCTCTTACACACCAAAAGCATCCCTTGTTCCCGTAGAAGCCACCTCATTGAACAGAAAAAAACAGAAAACCTAGCTTTGGGGTCTATTCCCTAATGTGGCTCCTTCTTTGCTGTGTGTTCTTTAGTAGGTCACTAAACCTCTCTGAGCCTTGGACATAAAAAAATTGCTTCTTGGGGAAGCTGGGATGGCTCAGTGGGTTAGGCGCTCACTTTGCAGCCCCAAGGACCGAGGATTGAATCCCGGCCCCGGCAGTGCGGACTCATGTGCTGAACTGGGGAGTGACCCCAGTTCAGTTCTCACCGGGGTGAGACCCAGACCCAGCTCCTGCCCTGTGCAGTCCCGTGCCCACCTGTGCAATGAAACTATGTGGAAAAACCAATGATGTGCAACTATGGAGACTGTTCTGAGCCCTCCCCCTTCTCTCTGTCTCTGACTCTGTATCTCTCTCTCTCTCTGTGTCAAAAACAATAAATAAATCTTAAAAAAAAAAAAAATCTCTTCTTGTGAATTAATGTGAGGAAGCTCTGCAATAATTCACTGAAATTGCTGTATGGCCCCAAACAAGCTAAACAAATAAATATAAGTTGTTAATTATCAGAGAAGTCAGTCTCACCTGTTGTCCCAACAGTCCTGGCCCTAAGATTTGCAGGAAGACTTAAGGTTTGATCTAAGACTGTATCACCAATTCACACTCATTCTCCAGATATCTGCCTGTGAATACAGGCTTAAGAACTGCTAATACATTGAAGAATTATAGTTCTCCTGATTCCAGATAATTGCACATGCATCCCAAAGACGGCTGGGAGGGGCTGGGAGAGCCACTCCTGAATGACTAAAACAGATGGCGAGTTTATTTTTAAATACACGACCATTTGTTAAAACAGACTCGGTTCTGAAATTCCCCAAACACCTCAACTCTTCAGAATTTTTTAAAAAAAGAAAACGCAGCCCATGGGTCCTCCTAGTAGGCATTCTGTGTGTCTTCTGGGTCCCACCAAGAGTCTGGTTTCTGAGGGATCCCTGAGGAAATCAATTCAGGATCAACTCAAAGTCAGGAAGGTCTGTGTTCAAGACCAGGACTTGAAAGATGCCTGGGCTCAGACCTCCTGCCACTAAGATGGACCTCCTAGAGGGGGACACATTGAGGAAAACCTGAGTCAAAAGCCCAGAGAGGAGAGAAAGGGGTGGGAGGGAGGGATCTGCTCATCCCCGGCCCGATGTTAATTATGGAGCGTTGATTATAAGACAGCTGAGCTGGGTGCAGGGAGGCCCCATGGAGAACAAGACACGTGTGGGCCCTGCTCTTCTGAGCTCACAGTCATGGGAGGGAGACAGGCTTGTCAGTAGGAGTCCTTATTTACCAGTGGGAAATCATGATCAATGCTGCCCAAAGAAGCCCATAGAGGGGGTCTGACTCTTCGCTAAAAACGTTGGGAAGAACGCCCTGAAGGATGGCTAGGGCAGGCAGAGAGGACAAGGACATTTCATGGCAGCAGATGGTGTCATAGAGAAGCGTTTTCTGCAGAGGAAACGGCCTGCCCGAGGCAGAACAGAGCATGGACTCCTCTAGAAACATTAGAAGGCTCCTAGGGCGGAAGGTGAGAGACCGAGTGGAAGGTGATAGTGCCCCCTGTCAGGGATGGTGGTGACACTGATCCATCAGGCCCAAACGGTGCCACTCCCACCCTCCTTATGACCCAGGGTTTGGGTCCCAGGAAAGCCGGACAGAGCTGGGTGTCTTCATGGCCTTAGAGTTGCTCGCCCGTCCATGGCTCGGGTCTCAATGGTTCTCCCTCCTCCCTTAATGGTTGGTACTTAGTAGTCTCCTCACTGTCTTGCTCAGCCTCCAGAATGGTCCCTCTGGACGTTACCCTGCACCCAGCTCTAAGTTACCCTGCACCCAGTTTCCCACACTTGGATGTCGCAGCAACGTTCGTAGCAGCACTGTTCACGGCAGCTGAAAGCTGGGTTCAAACCCCGATGTGCATCAACAGAAGCTTGAATGAACAAATGTGGCACATACAAGGCAGAGCGATCTTATTGGGCCGAATAAAGGAATGAGGTTCTGACAGAAGCTACAACGTGGATCGTGGATGAACCTTGAAGACGTTATGTTAAGTGAAATGAGCCAGCCGCCAACGGACACAGCTTGGATGATTCCCCTCATACCAAGTGCCTACGATGGGCAAATTCTCAGAGACGGAATGTAGAACAGAGGTTACCAGGGGCCGGGGGGAAGGTGGACTGGGGGTGGGGGGTGTTATTGTTTAATTGGTACAGAGTTTCTGTTTGGGATGATAAAAAATGTTCTGCAAATGATTAGTGGTGATTGTCACACAACCTTGTGAATGTATTGAATGCCACTGAATTGTAAAAGTGGTTAAAATGGTAAAGCAACCCAAACCCAACCCAACACACAAGCTTCAATGGCAATAACTCCCCTGCGCTTGGGGTGAACCCCAAGGTGTTCCATGCAATCTGGCGGCTCTGCGCCCCCCCAACCCTCACCCCACTGCCCATGAAGCCCCCGTCCCCCCACAGGACTGGTGACACCATGAGGAACCAGGGCCCCCTTCATGCCTGCACTAGGCCCCTGCTCGGATGGTCTCTCTCCTGGGAAGCGCTCTTGACACCCCCGATTTCCTCTACGCATGGCTCGGGGCCTCTCTCTGAGCCGGCCTGAGACCCTCTCTTAAATGTCTGCTGGAAGTTCTTGTCCCCTGCCTCCCAGTAAACGACAAGCTTCCTGAGATCTAGGACATGAAATACTCAGCATGGCATTTCCAGCACTGAGCACAGTACCTCGCACAAACTGGGTACTCAGCAAAATGAGAAGCTAATCAATGACAGAATAGTTTTCTGGGCTTATGCTGTGGTCAACCAGCTTATTTCCGCCATCACAATTATTGTCACCATTAAACATCATTACATCATCATCAATATCATTATACCTTCATCACCTTCATCAACATCATCATCAACACCATCATCGTCATCATCGTCGTCATCACCATCATCATCATTACCACCACCATCCCCTAGCAGGTGCTTTGGACCATCCAACAGAATCATGAGTGTTGAGTTCTATTCTTTGCCGTCATCCAACAATCAACAAACAGTCCACTTGGCCAAACCTTTGGAGCTCTGTGACTTACCTTGTGGTTGCTGACCCAGCCCATCCATGTGGACAAGGGCTGGGGTCCCCTGCCTCTCCTCACACCTCAGGCAAGAGGACACCAATGAGGTGGAAGACATGAGTGAGAAAAACGAGTTACCCCTATTGCTCCACAGGGAAATGCCGCTAGAACAGACTCTCAGATGGGGCTGGAACTTGGGCTGGTGAGGAAAGCAAGCAGCGTAGTGGCAGAGTCTCAGTTCAAAGCCAGAGGCACGTTGGGAGGGAGATGAGCAGGTGATGCTACTTCTCTCTTGCTTGGGGTGATACTGTGGGTACAGTTAGCACTGTATTGGCTAAACGGCACCCTCATCATTAACTGCTCCTCCGTCAGAAAGCCTCTCACCTCCATCCATCCCTGTGGTTGTATGTGGACAAAGGAGGTTGGTAACTGAGAGCTCAGACCATGAAACCTTAGTGAGGTGCCCCCCATCCGGAGTCATCTGCAACCCTCCCTCATCTGGAATCATTAGCACTTCAGACGCGAGTGGACAGCCATCTGCAGAGTCCCCGGTGAGACATGTTTCCCGAGCAGGACACACGCTCAGAACAAAGGATAAGGGGAAGCAATGGAAGCCAACGGGCCTCAAGTGGCCAGGAAGACCCCTCGCCCGGCCAGCACGTGCAGTGAGGCTGCAGGCCGCTGGGGCAACTCACCATCAGCACGGCTCTCCGGAAGAGTCTGGACTCAGCAGCCCCGGTGGTGAGCAGGTGGATGCTGGCCACGTCAGCCCCGCCGCGGTCGGCCGCCAGGGCCACACGCCGAGGGTCTCCGCCAAACACTCCGATGTGGGTCTGCACCCAGGTCAGAGCCGCCACCTGGTCCAGCAGCCCCCAGTTGCCACGCATCTCGCCAGACCCTTCCGAAAGAGAACAGCCTTTTACCTCTGGTGGATTTACAGCCTGGAATCTGTCACCCCCGTGCTGTCCAAGCCGGGCACGCGGTGCCTCCTGTCCGCACAGGCGGGAGAGCGTGGCCCGGGGGAGGAGCCTGGTGTGGGTTCTCGCTTTCCCCTTCACCAGCGAGGAGACCTTGGCCATGTCACTCCACCTCTCTGGGCCACAGCTTATTTGCTAGACCGCAGCAAAGGAAAGCGGCCTGGAGTGGAATAAATGTGACAGACCCGTCCTGTCTATACACAGAGTAATGAGGATGCACAGGGCTGTGCTAGCTCTCTGGGGAAGCAAGCTACAACATCTTCCCTGTTGTTGTGGGACCCCCAGGGTTTATCGCCCCGTGTGCCCCCCCAAACCCTGGGCACAGAGCTCCTTAACCTCTACGAGTCTCGCGGTTTCATCTGTGGGATGTCCCCACAGCACCGGCCTCACGGAGCTGCCATGAGGATGAAATGAGACCAGCTGGGTGAAATGCCTGGTAAAGAGAGATGCTCAGTAAATACAGCGTTGCTTCTCTCTTGAGGATCGTTTTGCTTTAAGCACGGTGGACAGGAATGAGAGGGGCTGAGCGTTCTGGAAGTTTCCTTTGCCTCCCCCACCGGTGCCCCGCCGGCAGCAGAAACGAGTTTGCCTTCCCAGAAGCACATAAATTCTCCGTAAGATTACAGTCCATGAAATCATAACCCTCTGCCCCCTCAGGCACAGACGGCGTATGGAAACTCGCTCTCTTCTGTCTGGAAACACTCTCAGCTGAGAAGTCAGCCATGTCTGCTAAAGGCTGCCCCCGGCCGCGGTTCAACAGGGCGCCGTCTGAATTTTACCTGCCTCTCCAGAGAAAGGAGCCACTGCGGTAAGCCACCGGGGTCCCTCGGGTATTTGAAGGGGAAAGAGAACCGCAGGGAAGCGCGTTCAGGGCTCCCGCAGCTGAGCCGACCCCCGCAGAGGAGATCTGAAGACTGTCACCCGCGTTGCCCACATTGGCATCTGCTCTCCTTCTGTCTGAATGTGCTGCTCATTTCGTGTTTGTTGTCCAGGCCCAGAGCCTTCTTTATGGCACTCAAGGCCTCGGGCCAAGTGGTCCATCCGTCCTCACTCCCCAGCATGCTGGCTTTCATGTGGGGTGGCCATCACCCCACCCACCACATGTTAGTCGAGTCCACTCCTCTGGTCACGCTACTGCTTGCCCGCCCATCCATACGTAGCAGGCTAGACGTGACATCCTTGGAAAAGACACACAGCTCTGTGCTAGTTCACGAGGACCTGCAAGGCCATCCCCGGTTCTGAAGCCTTTTTCCATACAGCTCGTCCCCTGAGCCTCACAGAAACTTTGCAAGTTGTAGAGTTAGTCCCCTTTTACAGAGGAGAAGAGCGAGGCTCAGTGAAAGAAAGGGTTTTGTCCAAGGTCACAGAGACCATGAATAGCTCTTCAACCTCCCAGGCCAGCATGTTTGCTCCCTTTCTCAGCAGCCTGACAACTACCTGACCCCTGGTGGGGGCTGCAGGTGGGGGACAAGATGTGGAAGGAAGATGGTGGCATTGGCTCAAGCCTCGATTTGGCTCTGGGGGTGGGAGGCGGGCAGAGGGCATAACCAGGGGGCTAACCGGGTCTGCCTGGAGCAGACACCAGGGAGGTTGCATTAAAGGGACCACTCGTTATTGATGCAGCCCTCCCTCCCAGGCACAGGGCTTCCCTGCGACTCTTGGGTCTAGGACATTCAACTCTGGTGGTGAGTCCTGGCTCTGCTCTGTCCTGACCTTGAGCAAATATCGAAGGTTCTAGCCCGCCCCCCGCCCCACACACACACACACATCACAAATAAGACTCGTAACATCCTCGGGACGGCTTTGGACATGTAATAAGTTCAATCAACGTTGAATATTGCATCATCTGGGGGTGTCAGCATCGTTGGAGGGTCTCATGAGCAAGCTGAGTGCTGGTGGAGGGCCAGGGACCATGGGGGGATCGGGGGAGGGACCAAACACACAGAGTGGGCCTCAGCTCAGGGGCCCACAGCCCCCACCAACGCCAGCAACTCACCAGAACTCAGGAAGCCGAAGACGCCCACCCGGTAGCCAGCAGTGACCACAATGAGGTTGCCAACAGCAGCCAGGAAGGAGCCGTCGGGGGCCAGGTATCCTCCGGGCCCCCTGCCCTCCACGGCGTTGTGGAAGAACACCAGCACAGACGCGTTGGGGGCCTGTGGGGAAGGGAGCAATGTGAGCGCTGAGGGAGGCCCACTGTCACCCGCCACAGCCAGGGGAGGACACATTTCCCACGTAGGCGCCAGGTGCTGAGCCTCCACAGGACTCTTCCCATCAGCTCTGCTCTGCACGCATCCTTGGCCCCATGTTACAGCCGAATGGTGTCCCCCGCCTCCCCCCAAGTCACGTGTTGAAGCCCTAACCCCTAGAGCTCAGAATGTGACTATATGTGGAGGTAGGTCCTACAGAGAGGTAATTAAGCTTGTGGGTTCTAATCCAACATAACGGGGGTTCTGATGAGAAGAGATGAGGACACACACACAGAGGAAAGATGGCATGGGCACACAGGAAGGAAAATCAAGGAGGGCGGCCTCAGGAGCAGCCACCCAGGGACACCTCGACCCCAGACAGCTGTCCTTCAGAATCGTGGGGCCACACATTTCTGCAGTGGGGGCTGCCCAGTCTGTGGTACCAAATGTCTCATCCAAGCCTCCCGCCTGCCCCAGGGTAGATGCTATAATGACTATGAGCCCCCATTCGACAGGTGTGAATACAGAGGCTCAAAGTAAGCTGCTCCTCATCTCACATTAACGCCTTAGCTCCGCCTCCTGTCAGATCAGCGGTGGCATTAGAGCCTCATAGGAGCGTGAACCCTCCTGTGAACTGCGCTTGCTGGGGATGTAGGAAGTGGCTCCTTATGAGAATCTAGTGCCTGATAACTGAGGTGGAGCTGAGGCGGTGACGTTAGCGCTGGGGAGCTGCTGCAAATACAGAGTCACATGAGCAGAGAGGTTTGACTGCACAGAGACCATCATAAATAATTGCTTGCAGACTCCTATCAAAACCCTGTCAGTGAGTGACAAGTGACAATTAAGCTGCATTTGGTGGCAGACTTTATAGTGGCAAGCTAATTGTATAATTATTTTATTCTATATTATAGTATAATAGTAATAATAATGGAAATAAAGTGCATGATAAACGTAATGTTCCCGAATCATCCCAGAACCTTCCCTGCCCCCACCCACCCCCCGTCCATGGAAAAATAGTCTTCCATGTCACCAGTCCCCGGTGCCAAAAAGGTTGGGGACCACTGGGGGCTATCAGACAGGTCAAGGATGGGCCCTGTAGCAGCGTCTAGAATTCTGTACCCCGAGCTGCTTTCAACAGGCAGCCCTTTGGGATGTCGCAGCCGAGGCAGGGGAGCAGGGGCCAGGCATGTCTCAGCCTCCGAGAACAGTCAGCCAGAAGGAAGTACCCAGGCTGCCAGCCCCTCCTCTGTAGGGTCTGCCACCGTGGGGCCCGAGCACAGATGTGATGGCCTGGCATTGCAGGCTGGGCATCCACACTCCCACCCAGGCCAAGAGGGGGTGATGGAGCTGCCCAAGAGAAATGACCACACAGTCTGGCTACTGGGTTTGGAGTCAGGAAACAGGAATCGAGCCCCACTCAGCGAAGCTGGGTGCCCTGAGCCCGCTTAGCGTCATTTCTACACCTCCGAATGGGGAGGCAGAAAACACACGTACACATGCTTCCATCTTCCTCCTACAGGGGACGCGAAGTCCAGTGAAGCCAGATATAAAAGTGCTCTCTACACAGGCTCAGCCTGGCACAGACTTCTTGCTCTCACTGTGGCAAAAGTGTATGCTCTCTGGTCACCACTTACCGGCCCCTCGCTATGAACTCTGGGACATGACTGACCGAGGCTGCAGTAATCGCTCTCTAGCTGAGTGACCTTGGGCAAGTCACCTAACCCCTCCGAGCCTTTGGGCTTTTTATTTGGAAAAAATAAGATAACACCTCTTAGCAATGTTGTAAAGATCAAAAGTATGCCATTCATTGAGTAATTTGTACGTGTTGGAGATCTAACGGATTAACTGAGGCATATGTATTGTTCTATTTAATTCTCTCAAGAACCGTACGAGGTGGACACTACCAATCCCCCCACTTTCAGACGAGGTAACGGGGGGACATCAAATTTGAGTTACTTTCTCTAGGCCAATGAGGAAGTAGTAAGTGTTGGCAAGTAGGGTATGCCCAGCATTGGACAGAATGGAACTCTATCACCTTCCTCACTCTAGGCTTTATGCTCCTAGTAATACAGCCCATGAGAGCTTTCATGTTTTTGGTGGCCGTATTACAAAGCTCACTCAAACCAGCCAGCTACGATCAAACTTCCAAAGTGTAGCTGACTCTCACTACTAAAAGGCTAGGGGACCAGGAAGTGGTGACGTGGTCACATGTGCTGTAAGATCTGTCAACACTGGCGTCACCAGAAACTCATGTTTTCTGAAGCTCATCAGTTCCTTTCTGTGTGTGTACGCTGACTCCTCCCCCCAAAAGAGGAAACCCACACACTCAGTATCAGGGTCATAGCGGCTACTCAGGTAGACACAGACTTGAAAACAGGGCATAACCACTGTTAGGGTCAAAGCCCCAAACCCCACCCTCTAGAACTGCCCGAAACCAAAGTCCACATGAAAAGCTGCACAGAAACGGTCCTGAGGGGTCTTCCCAAGGCCAGGGCATTTCCTTGTTTGCAGACTGATCCGAATGCTGGCTCCCCTTCCCCAGCCTGTGGCTTTCTAGAGGCCCCCCATCTTGTGCTATAGCCCCCCACCCCAGTCCACATCACGCACACCCCACTCCACCCCACCCCTACTCCACTGGCACCTCCTGACCAGCACCTAACATCCCCTGTCACTTTGCGTTTCTTCCCCTGCCGTATTTTTCTTCAATATCGATTTGTTTGTTGTTCAATTATTTAACATTGATTTGCTTATCTGTTTATTTCTGTCCCTCCCACAGAAGTATAAGCCCCCCAGGGCAGCAGCCTGGTTTTGTCCCACCTAAGAGAGTCCCCGCCCATCAATGGCCCAGTTCGAGCATTTCTTAGTGAACTGGATGGGGGTGCCGTACACTGTCCCCCATGTGGGAAACATGAGGATGCGGGCAGGTCAGATGAGGCCGTGTGGGAACCAGGAGGACCTCAGCCAGCTCTCAGCCATGCAGGCCTTCCCCAAACCGAAAGGGAGCTAGGACGGTGCTAGGGAAGCAACACCTGAGGGGGAGCGTGACCGGTGCTCCCAGCCGCGGGGAGAGGGCTGCCTAACGGAGCAGACACGCACGGGCTTCGGGACTCACCACGTTCTGGGGCACGAACACGTTGAGGTACAAGCAGTCCTCACTGACCTCTGCAGACGTGGGCGCGTGAATGCCTGGCTGCCAGCAGCTGGCCCTGCAGATACAGGCTGTCTGAGTTCCAGGGGAAACAACCATGCAGCCCACTCCTGTGGCCGGAGCCCACCGCCCCATTCCAAGGACTGCTGGCTCGGGAGCTCCATGGCAATTAGGCGGCTTCAGGAAAGGGGACCAGAAAGCCCACGGTGCCCATCACTGTCCCTGCCACAGGCCTGCGGAGGAACATCTGTCTCCCAGGGACAAGGCACCAACCCAGAGAGAAGGTGGCCTAAGTGGCATCTGGTGGCCCTTCTCTGTTCCACGTGTGCAGAGCCGTCACTGGATGAGGGTACCGGCCCACTCTCCACACCAGTACTGAGTCTGACTGTGCCGGCCTGACCCTCTCCTGGCCTAAGAGCTCAGGCCACATTGGGGACACGCCTAGAGGCAGCATGGTGGTGTCCGCCCTAAAGGCCCTCATCACCGATGCCTCATTAGCACTGGGCTCCCGTGAACGGAGCTCCCCACTCCAAAGCCACCACGAGTCACCCGCCACACTGCCAAGTGCGCCTGTCCCGCCACGGTGAAGAGCTCTGCTTAGCGCCCCTCTGCCCCCCTTGTTTGCTACGGTGGAGGCTTCTCCACAGCGTTGCGCGTTTTCCTGCCACTGCCCGACTTGAAGCCCTCGTCAGCCCTCGCCTGGAGTATTCAAGAACCTTCCAGTTCCCCGCTGCCTGTGGCCGGGGCCTGTGGGGCAGCCCAGCATCTGGCTGTGGGGGGCCAGGAACAGGGAGCTGCGGCCACCGGTGGGAAAGGCCAGTGCAGGGGGGCAGGCGGAGGGCAAAGAACGGTGCTCTTTCGCTGGGCATTCGGACCCTGGTTTAATTAGAAGAACCGCAGAATCTGCTCTGACCTGTCACCTGCTAACGTGGCGGGGGCATGGGAGGGAATGGGCGCAACTCAAGAGTGGGTAAGAGCATGATGGGCTGGGCATGCTTTTTGGGGGCTGCTTTTTTGAAAATTTCTTTTAATATAGTACCTCACCTTAAACTTGTTTTGCATTACATGTTGTTTCATATGCGTTTCTTCCTCTGTTGTATTTCTTAGCACTGTGGTGTCAGGAGGTGCCAATGACCCATGCAAGTGACATACGCACCCCACGTGCGGGCGTGCACCAAACCTCCCCTGCAGCCTCTTTGCAGGAGGCCATGGCTAGGAAGACGCCTGCTGAAGAAGCAGAGCCTCCATCTGTTGGGGCCCCAAGTCCCTGCAGGGAGCAGAGCACACAGCCCCCCTCTCACCCGACGGGCTTTATAGGAGCAAGTGAACCGTGTGTCACTCATCGCTAGAGCAGGGAGTGCCACCTTCACAGATACGTCCCCCGCCCCATGCTGGAAGGTGCTGCTCTGTCTCCACGGCTGGCTTTGATGGATTAGAATGGGAGGGGATCTCCCCAAAGCCAGCTGCCCTCCAGCCTCACCGTGGCTTGGTGGCATCCCAGGACCCTGTCCAGTTCAAGCGCTCCGGCGGCCGGAAGCGGCTCTGGGCCAGGGGCGGGGCGGCGTATGGCACTCCCAGGAACTGGTCCACGTGCCTCCACGAAGGGCCCACCTGGATGGCCTGGGACCTGCCCAGCAGCAGGCCGTGGCTGGCGATGGTCACCGAAGGTGCAGATGTCCCCAAACCGGGCCGAGGAGTGTCTGTGGGGAGGGCAGTTGTGGTGGGGGGAGGGAGGCAGGGAGAGAGAGAGAGAGCAGTGGGTGCTCAGTTCACCAGGGATATTCTGAATGTGTTTTAAGAAACAAAACATTGCTTTCTGTACTTTAAAAATACTGGAAACCCATCCAGAGTCCCATAGCTTACATCGAGTTGAGTTTCTTTTCGATGTGAAAATAACAACAGCAACAAGAACAGCAAAGATAGCTGATCTTTTGAGGCACTCACCGTGAAGAGTACAGTCGATGGTCACCTCATTGATTCCTCCCAAGAGACTCATCCACACCCACAACCCTTACTCAGAACCCTGGGCCCGATGGGAGCCGACATTCAGAATTACTTGGGCGTTTTAAAAGCATAGAAGGACAGACACGCAATGCACCATCTCCCAGGGAGACAGGGTGCACGTGGAGTGTGTCCGTGAAAATAGGCCTCGGGGGCTCCTACTAAGAAGGAGGAATAGAGAATGTAAACTCTTCAGTTGCTCCAAGACACATTCTGCCACCAAACGAGTTACCACAAACTTAGAGAACCTTTTTTCCTGCCGTGTAGAACGTTTGGCTTTCAGAACGGCAGCAAAGGAGCTGGGCCTTTATTTGCATCGTACTGGTGAGGAAACAGGGGTAGAGGTGGCTGGGTCTTCGAGGTGATGTGGGGTGCCAAGCCCCACCTTTCTGAACCCCAACTCGGTCCACTCCCTGTGCACACAGGGTCAAGGCCCAGGTCAAGCCTACAAAGCCCTCCCTTTCTCTGTTCATGTCCCAGCCCCACCCCATCTGCTGGGGCAAAGCTGGTGACCCCACCACTACCGCTCCGTGTCCCTCCTGGACCCCTGTATCCCTCCCTTGTCACACTAACCCCCTGACACCAGTCAGCCTCCCTGCAGCCTCATCTCATGGCCTCTGTTATACCATTATCTTTCATTCCATTGTGGATTCAATAAACGTGTGTTGGGCTGGGCTCAGGGACTTGTGACAAGCCTGGGTTTGATGTTACTTAGGGTCTCGCACAAGGAGACCTGGGGAAGTGTGTGTGTGTGTGTGTGCGCGCGTGCGTGCGCGTGTGTATGTGTGTGTGTGTGTTCTCTTACAATTTCCATCAGGTGTTGGCTGTACTTCGCCGCACTCTATGCTGATTGGGAGAGAAAGCTTTACCATTTCCTACCATTTCCCCCACAGCTCCTTCTATTTAAAATACATATATGATGACTAAACAGGTGCGTGAGAGAAGCAGACAGACAGACGCCCATCCACTCCTCAAGAGCTTGGTATAACATGGTGGTTCACCTGGGAACATTTGACAATGTCTGGAGACATTTTTGGTTGTCACAAGGGTGGGGGAGAGATGCTCCTGAGTTCCCTACAGCAGATAAGATGAGCCCCCATGCGTAAGAATTACCCAGGCCCCAAATGTCACTGAGAAACCCAGGGGTGATGTGTGTTCATGACCGCCGGGCCACTGAGGGGCAGCATGGGTGGTCTGGGATGTGAGGCAGACCTGAGTTTTATGTTCTGGACTTTGGGAAAACATTGTGTTTCGGACCCTTAAGTTTCCCACCTGCAAAACAGGAACATAGCCGTCCATACCACAGAAGGAGAAGGACGTTAGGGATAATAACGTGAGGCCTGGAATGGTCTAAGCCAGTGCTTGGCAAATGGCAGGAGCTCCATCCATGAAGGAAAGATGGAAGGGAGGAAAGGAGGTGGGAAACCAAATGAAACTTTGTCCCGAAAACACTGGAGGGTTAGTCAGAACTCCACATGGAAGCTCTGGATGGAAGAAATCGTGGCTGCTTTGTCATCTGGCCTCGATCAGAAATCATGACGGATCTCACCCCCACTGCTCCTTCTCACAAGACTTCCTGTGTCCAGTGTAAATCCGAGGGTCTTGCAGGCAAACACTGTGGGAGCTAAAATTACAGAACCTTCCGAGGTTTTTTGTTTTTGTTTTTGTTTTTGCAGCGAACAGCCACATTTCATGAACATGGCATCATCTGAAGGGGAGTGGGGGGGACAAGGACAGAAAATAAAGACGCTAGGAATGTCGAGGGAATGCAAGCCTGCTTTCCCATGAACAGTGGTATTCAATTCTCCCTCCAGAGGCTGCACGATGAATCCCAGGCTGAATGAGATCCAACATGGGGAAAACGTTAGACGAGTGGCTCTCTCCCTTCTGAAAGCTTTTGCAGAAATGGTGAATTCCTTCCAGAATAGCCACATATGTAAGCCATGTAGGCATTTCTTAGCTACTTGGGTTCAAAAGAAAATTATCTGTAGCTCTCTATGTGCATTAGGTATTATACAAAAATAATGCCTGTGTAGATACATACAGGCAAGCATTGTCTGCCAAAGGTGAGCATTTCACATGGAATTTGAGTCCCGCAGAATGAATAGGGAAGCAGTCTGATTTGTTTTACAGAACTCAAACCTCAAACTTAAGGCATTTCTCAGCAGGACGACCCTGTGGATTCGTTACCCTGTGGGTGAAATACACCGCTGAACTCTAACTTGACTAAATAATAGAAATGTCCAGCTAGAGGACAAGAGCTCAGCATATAGAAACTGAAGGACTCCCCAGCCTGTGGGGGGCACTCCCATGGCCTGAAACCTGAGGTGGAGGAGGGGCAGAACAGGATCATTGGATCAGGACAGGGTGGAGCCAAATATGGTGCTACCTGGTGTTATAAAAACCGTTCTACTGACACACAACCACACCCAGGCATTTGCACATTACATCACCTGTGGCTGCTTTCCTACTATGATTACAGAGCTGAGTGATTATAAGAGACATGTGGCTGTTCAGCCTCAAATGTTCACTATCTGTCCCTGAAACAGAGAAAGTTTGGTGACCTCTTCTGTGAAAGATACGATGTCAGACAGAGCCAACATTTCTAAAGTGTTATTAATTTCATCCCCTAAGCATGGCCAATGGGGAAGGCACGTCCCTGGGGCCCTCAGCTGCCCTATGCCCTGTTGCACAGAGCTTAGCTATTTCACTTGGTGATGGATTTAGATGCGGCCCTGCCCTGCCACTTCATCCCTGGATCCCAGCACCTGGCACGTGTCTGACACATAATAGCACCGTATGGCATGTGTCTAAACTAAACCGAGCCAGGCCAGCTGTCCCTCGAGTGCAACGTGGCCATTGCAATGTGGTTTTGTGGGGAGGGTTGCACCTGAAGACAGGAGACCTGGCTAGTCCCTGTCCTGTCATTTCAGCTCTGTGACATCAGAGTGATCTAACTTCTCTGGGCCAGAATCTCCTGACCCCTGAGATGGGATTAAACCCTTACTACAGAATTCCTGTGAGGACCGAATGAGATGAGGCAAGTGAGAGAACTTTCTGAACCACAAAATGATAACAAAAAAGTGGTCTTTTTAGTTATTTTACTAAGAAACTCAAAGGAATAAATAAATAAAGGTGGCACGGAAAAGCTCTAGGTGAGAAGCATGCTGTTCACCCTCCTTTCATCCACCGGGTGAGTGCCACCTAGCCCAGGACAACCTTGGCCAACTTTCCCTCACGGACCTCAAAAGCCACAGCCTGCAAGCCACTACATGCTCAGACAGCCCCTCCCAGCCAACCCCAGGCTCCCAGGAAGGCCCCAGCCGCACAGATGTGCGCTTACTCGGCTTCCGGTAGATATGGGCGGCCTCTTCACGGAGCAGAAGTTGGCAATTCTGGGCCTGCAGGCTATGTGTGCAGATCTGCGTGTCAGCATAGAACACACACCTCACAGCACCAGGTCGGGTCTGCAGAGTAGTGACAAGGCAGGCCTGGTGACGGGAACACTCTGAGGATAGAGAGAGAAGAGTGAGGCCTGGGCCTCAGAGGTGCCACCTCAGTTGTGCATCCATCAAAGTATGCATCCAATCATGCATCCAACCATGCATCCAATCATGCATCCAAACATGCATCCAATCATACATCTAAACATACATCCAAATCATGCATCCAAACATGCATCCAAGCATACATCTAATCATGTATCCAAGCATGCATCCAATCATGCATCCAACCATGCATCCAATCATACATCTAAATATACATTCAAATCATGCATCCAATCATGTATCTAATCATGTATCCAAGCTTGCATCCAATCATACATCTAACCATGTATCCAGTCATGCAGCTAAACATACATCCTAATCATGCATCCAAACATGCATCCAATCATGCGTCGACAAATCCATGCATCCATGCAATTATATATTCATGCAGACAAGCATCCATCCTTGCATCCATCCATCCATCCATCCATTCATCCTTTCATATGTACATCCCTTCAACCTTCTATCCACTTACTCATTTATTCGTTTGAGCACCTACTATATATCTCAGGCACTTTTTTAGGAACTGGAAATAAAATGGTGATCACAGGGCACCTAACTCCCCCACCCATCTATTTTCCACATAATAGTAAGGTTTTTGTGTGTTTATGTAATTCACTAATGTGCTCTTGCCATTCCCCAGTTGAAAACACTCCTCAAAGCTTCCCACTGGCCACAGGATTAAGTTATATGAGACAAGACTTTCTATGTTCCAGCCCTCACCTTCCTCATCAGCCTCATCCCCACTCCATCATCACACCTACCATGTCCCACCAGGAGTTACATCATTTCCCAAGTGCCAGGTCCTGCACCAGACAACTTAAATTATCCACAGCATCCATGGTTTCTCCTGACAATGGCCTTGGAGACAGAGCTGCCTCATTCACTTGAGCTGTGCACCTCCGAAAGTCCTTACGTGTGGCCCTGTCTCTGTGTTACGGCACCATCCAGAGTTGTGCAGCGCTCAACCTGCACATCTGCAGGGGGCAGCCCTGTCTGTACAATGTGCATAGTGTTATCCAACCGTGGGGGAGAGGAGACTCATGGCATTTCAGAATTGGAGGAGTGTGCATGTTACGTAACTTCAGGTTCTTGCAGAAGCACCCACCTCTGTAGAATATGCCTGTCAAGTGGTCACCTAGCTTTTGTTTACACATCGGTGACCAGAAACCCTCTAAAGGGACTGTGCATCTGAGGACAAGCTTTGGCTGTTAGAAAGTTTTTCATATTGCACTGAAACATGTCTCTTGAAATTTGACTTTTATGCATAGGTCTTAGCTCTGCCCCAGGGGCCTGCTCAGAATCACTACATTTCTTCCTCACCGTGATGGCCTGCCTAGAATCTCAGGACAGACTTCACGGCTTCCACTCATCCTCTGTCTCAGACAAGCTCCTAGATCAGGGGTGGCGAACCTATGGCACGCGTGCCCAAAGTGGCACGTGGAGCAATTATTTTGGCACGCGGAGCTGTGAATACCATTTAAAAAATTATTGTTTATGCTCTTATAGACATAAAAATAATCGATACCTCTATCTCACTCGATGGGTTGGCACGCGAGTCGAGCGAGTATACTCTTATTTCATAAACTTTGGCACTCAATCGCCAAAAGGTTCACCACCCCTGCCCTAGGTCCTTCTGATCTCCCTCTGACCTGGTTCAGTGTTGCTCATTTTCTGTGTGACACATCCCCACGGAGACCCTGATGAGGGGCTGGCCCTGCAGGAGAGTGAGAAGGCTGGGCCCACACAGGGCCTTTTCCCCTGGCCACTCCCTTGCTGCCAGGCACCCCAACTTATTGTAGGGTCTCCTGTGTGTCTCTGAGGTCAGAATATTGAGCAGTACTCCTGTGAGAGAGACACAATCTCAAGGAACCCCACTATTTTGGGGGTGGGGGTGAAAACTGCCCTTACCCAGCAAACAGAGGTCGCGGGCAGCTGAGAAGTCACTGATGGCAGTTGTGCTGATGTGGGCCACGTCAAAGTTCCTGATGGATGGATCAATAATGACTGACGAGCGGGCTAGGGGCTGCCACCAGTCCACAGTGACTACAGGAGAGAAGGCAGGGACACTCAGTCACACACAGGTTTCCCCTGGGGCATGAATCCAGCAGAGTGCTATCTGATGCCCACAACGGGCAGCCTCTGGGCACCCTCCTCCTGGTCTCTGCTCCTTCCATCTCTCCTTGCTGCCACAATTTATTAAGAGTTTTTTTGTGCGCCAAGTTCTGTGCTCAACCCTAGGAACACAAGGGTTAAAAACAAAACCAAAGCAGACGACAGCACGGCTGTTTCTCGGAAGCAGCTCACAGCTGAACGAGGGAGAAGTCACAGCAAACGCCTTAGCGTACTGGTCAGATGGCACTAATGAGACGGACGCTAGGTGACCATGGCAGGCAGGTCCGCGTTGCTACGTGCTCTGGGTTCTGGTCCTCTCAGACACAGTATCGTTAAATCCTCCCCCAGCCCATGGAGGGAGAAAAGGCCACGGCCCTCCACAGTGGATGCTGTGTGTGCTGCCCAGGCCAACGTCAGGGCGGAAGCTCTCAGTTCTCCGACTCTAGGCGGCTGACACCTCCCAGCTCAGTCCCTCTCCTGGAACTGCCCAGGGTCAGCCTGCCTCCAAAGGCTACTCCATGCGGTTTCACTAAGGCCCAGCCCCTTCGATTAAAGATGGGATGGCTCTGAAAGGGCAGCCCGCTCCTGAGCTCACTGGGGCATCCCAGGGGCCATTGTCCGGTTTCCTTTGCAGCTCACTTGTGCCACGGCCCAGGCCCACCTCCTCGCTGCTTCCTTACAGGGGCTGCTCCCAGGAGCACTGCCCCGGGACTCCCTGCATACAGATCTCCATCGCAGAGTCTGTGTCCTGGGAGAGCCCAGATGAGACATCCTGTTCCAGAGGTGAAGACGGTGGACAGGGAGGGTAAAGCAGCTTGCCCGAGGGCATGCCAGTCTTCAGGGTGGGACGAGACTGAAGCCGGTCTGTGCATCCACAGAGCCTGTGGTGTCTGACTGCCCCTCCATGCTGCCTCCCACGTCATGTACACGGGACGTGCTGTCACAGCCAGAGAGGGGCAGAGATGCAGCAGCCTCCGAGGTGCTTGGTAGAGATGAAGCTCTTCCAGGGCACCTGTGTCCTGAGGGGACAGAGTGACCCTGAATGGGGGCTTAAGCTTCTACTGTGAGCAAGGCCTGTGGGGCTTGGTCAATGGACGCATTACAATTCCGCCCACAAACAGCAGTAAAGAGGGCAGCAGGCTCCCAACACACACTTCCCTGGTCATTTGCGAGTGTGAATTCTAGGACAGCCTAGGGAGCTGTTCAGTGGAGGCATCCTTGACAGTCAGTGCCCCAAATCTATTGATTTTCGGTTTTTCTCCGTGGTTTTTTTGTTGTTGTTTTTTTTTCAGAAGGCCATAGTGGTTTGCCCTGATAATAAATACTTGTGGGCATTTACCTCATGCTGGCAGAACACCATGGCAATCTTATGAGCGAATGCTCTCCTTTGGGGGGTGCTACTCCCAAATTGCCTCAGTTTCCTCGACTTTAAAGCATCCTCACCTGTGACCCATGCAGCACCCCAGGGGAGGGGTGGGGAAGGGGCTTTAACGCCTCCCTCACCAGCGAGGAGTCTGAAGCTAGCAGAAGCCACGTGATCTTCTGAGAACACAGAGCTGGCCGGTGACCAAGCCAGAGATAAACCTGTCTTCCTGGCTCTCAGCCAGTGCTCTTTCTGTCCCTTCTGAGCTGCCTACACAGCAGAGCACCCTTTCTAGAAATTACCCCCAAGCATGAAAAGGCCACGGTCTCAAATTGCACCATTGCTTTTTAGCTGCGTGGGGAAACTTGCCATTTTTACCGCAAACCCGTCCTTCACACACAGCGCACTGGGCGGTCCCTCCAGTTAGAGTGGTAAGTAAAGGACCAAACTTTTTTTGTTTGTTTCTTAAATAAAAAAGAAGAAAATGACAAAGAGAGAGAGAGTTCAAGGTTTCTCCAGCGAAGCCACCAAACGATGCCACCAGATTTCCCAGGGACTGGGCAGGAGAGAGGAGGACCCCACAACCGTCCTGGAGTCGTGGGGACACCCTCAGAAGTAGACGTCTCGTCTTTCTGAACCTGGGACCTGGCTTTCTTGCAAGAGACGCTGCTGTGTAGCTATTTTCACGGTCAGTACCAGTGTTACTTTGCAACACGACCAAACCCAACCACTTATTTTTAGACGATGAAGACACTGCAGTTTCACAAAAGAGTTATGATAGGGTGGTTGGGTCCCCACTGGCCAATTATGGTCTTAAAAATGGAAGCTTCGACCACACTCCAAGTGCAGGTCTGTGTCTGGGAGAAAAGTGCTGTAATTGAAGGGTGAATTTCGTCTCCAAAGTGAGAGCCAGCTCATCTGGCACCATCGCAGGGCCTGAGCTGAGTCTCGGGGGCACCTCCCGCCGGCAGAAGGCCCGGGATGAGGGATGACTATAGTGCAGAACCCAACACCTGGTGGGCCCGAAGGGAAGAGAGACTCGCCAGTGTCATGCAGACTCTTTCCCTGTGACGGGATAGACTGACAACATCGAGTGGGCAGCCATTATGTGCGTGAAAATTCAAGGTTGTCTGATCCCATCTTGCAATACACTACTGATGGGAACAACACTCTCCTTATTTTACAGAAGAGAGAAGAACCCCAGACAGGGCCAATGAGTGGCTCGCGGCATAAAAGGCAGCCAAGTTGGTATCGGCACCCAAGATAGCCTGGGGGTGTTATTTTCCACTGTGCATGCAGAGGGGACAGAGGGGTTCTGGGCAGGACCACAGAGAAGCAGATGGCAATGTGGGACCAGCAGGCACCCCTCTAGGGCTCTGGGGCAGCCAAGCCTGCCACCTCCGCACCAGCAGGTCCCTGGTGACATCAAGATGCTTCTAGTCCCTTCTGGAATGCATTGCATCTCTTTCAATATAGACTAAGTAAAAAAAAAAAAAGTCACTGGGCTAGAATGTATTTGAAATTTTCCACCCGTCTATGGAAAACTGCATTTAATTCCATTCCTCTCTCCCTTCCTCCCTCGTGCTCTGCCTCTCTATCTTCTTTTTCAAATGGCAGTTAAAGGAGAAATGTCTGATTTTCATTTCCAGGCTTACTCAGCGTAATTGCAACCATGAATAATGGCTAAGAAACAAATGGGGAATACCCACTGAACGGCACACTCACGTTCGCTGGGACAGTAGGGACAGAGCTGTCACTCGCTGGCTGGGAAACCGAAGGGAAGCTTCAGCTCTGGCCCTCAGCTCTCTCATTTGAAAAATGGGGGGAGCGCACCTTCCAAGGTTTTTGAATCAGATCAAAGTGCAATGCCAGCCTTCTTTCCAACGTTCAAATACTCAGAGCCCATTTCTTAAATTAAAAAAAAGTGTGTGTGTGTGTGTGAAAATATGCTTTTCTTAAGAATCACCAAGAATAAAACAATAAGTAAAAGCTCTAAGGCAGGAGTGTCCAACCTTTCGGCTTCCCTGGGCCACACTAGAAGAAGAAGAAGAATTGTATTGGGCTACACATAAAATACACTAACACTAATGATAGCTGATGAGCTGAAAAAAGAGAAAATGTCACAAACAAAGTCATGGGCTGCTGGTTGGACAGACTTGTCCTAAGGCTTCCAGAAGAACGCAGCGTTCTTACTGTCCTTCTCGCCATCAGAAACCCAAAGAACCCCTCTCATGAACGGGATTGGTGCTGAGGACGGAGAAAGCCGGAGGACATAAATACTGGGAGTGGTTTCATGCCAGGCCAGCTGGCCGGGGTTGAGGTGTTGACTTTGGCTTGGGCACCCCCACACAGCCATGACCTTGAGCCTCAGCAGATGTAACAGGCTCGCGGATGCTTCAGAGCTGAGGGCCGGTGCTGTCATTATCGGACACTCAGACATCCTGACAGCTCAGCAGTCACCGTCTTTCGAGTGAGATCCACGTCACACTGGGCTATTTTTACCCTTGTGAGCACTCAAATAAGAACCAGATGTTCCTTTGATAACAGAACGAAGAAGAAAAGAGACACCCTTGTTACATGGCGATCATTTGATAGATGACGGAAACGGGACCAGAGCCGCCTGCTGATCTAGCATTTTTTCCCGAGAGAAGTTTCTCAGACGTACCGAGCCTCTTCTCTCATTGCAAACACTGAACACAAGCCTAGAGACTATTTACTTCTGCTCAGCCTCCCCGTGGCTATTTCTAGCTCTCCAGTGAGCACGCTTTTTTCAGCTTTAACTTGGCATCTTCAAAGCTTGGAGGAAAGATGACAGTGAGGATCGTGGGTTGAACTATGTCCCCCTCTCCCCACCCTGACCCCATGATTCAGACCTAGAAGTTCTAACCCTCTACACCTGGGAATGTTTGGAGCCAGGGCCTTCACAGAGTGATTGAGGGAGGTCATCAGAAAGGTCCTCAATTCAAAATGAAGGCTGTCCTTATGAGAAGGGGAAATGTGACCACAGAGCTGCGCACACAGGGAAGGCGACGTGAAGATATGGGGAGAAGATGGCCATCTAAAAGCAAGGAGGAGAGTCCTGGAGAAGAACCTTCCCTCACGGCCCTCGGAAGGAACCAGCCCTGCCAACACTTTGTGAACATCAGCCTTCAGAACTCTTGCTGAAGCCCCCGGGTAGCTAGCTGTAGGGCTGGTCCTCTCGTATGATTATCTCAGGAGGCGAGGAAAGTAATTCCGGTCACACGAGGCCTCCCTGGAGTGCTGAGTAAGAGCCGGGACAGGCCATCCTGAACTCCAGAGGACTGCAGGGGACTCGCCCAAGGTCACACAGCTGGTGGGACCCCAGGAGCCAGATTCCCGAGGCTGCACTCCCGCCTCGGCCTCTCCAGTCACTGCGGACCACTGCCACTCACACCTTATTGGTCACTGACTACAGGCATCAGGTGTCATGCTGAGCGCTTTCCCTACGTGACTTCCCCCAAATCCCACACCGCGGAGCCACTCAGCGCACAGATGGCTGTGAGCCCGAACTCTTCTGCGCTAATCCACAGCTCAGCTCCTTCACTCCTTGGCTGCAGACACCACTACAGCAGTCACTGCCCTGTCCTGTGCTGGCCCAGCCAGCCCTCGAGAGGGATGCACAGCCCTGAGAATGAAACCGCGGACAACTGGGCTCCCACTCTGCTGTCACACGGCCGCCTCGGCGGACCAGGTCGTGTGGCTGCTGTGACTCAGTTTCCTCATCTGTGAAGTGGGCACAGTGCTGGCCACGGCATGCATATAGGTCACAGGAGAGGAATTAATGAGTGTGAGGGGTTCAGGTGAGCTGTGAGCTGCCAGACTGAAGTGAGGAGAGAGACGAGAATGACACGAGGAACTCACCTTTCTCTAGGGGGGCAGGCAGAAGCACCGAAGGGCAGAAACTGGGGGCCTCATTTTGACCTGGAAAGAAGACAAAGGCAGCCTGTCAGCCTCTTTTTATCCTCAGTGTCACAGACTTCTGAAGGCAGTGACTGATGAGCAACTTGGTGACAGCACAGCTCGGCTTAGAAGGCGACAGCGCGCTCAGGGGCCAGCACCCCTCTGGCCTCCGTCAGGTTGGGCTCCGTTATGCTGACGTGACAGTCACAACATCTCGGGTGCTTTAAACAACAAAGGTGGCTTCTCCCTTTCGCCACGTGTCCATGGCAGGTGGACGGGGGCCCAAGGACGCAGTGGCCCGAAAGAATGCAGCAAACTCCACCCTGGCTCTTACAGCCTCTGCGGACAAGGGCCACACGACACTGTGCACACGCGTCACTGACCAAAGCTGGGGTGAGGTCCGGGTGGAGGCTGTGCAGCCCTGCCCTGTTCCAGAGTCACGTGGTGAACGAACAACACGATTGCCTCTGGCCGTCACTCACTGGTTCTGGGAAGGAAGTCGAATTGGGGTTCGCGGTCATCACTCAGTGACGATGTCCATACACTAAGTGACCAGCTCACAGCAAGGGCAAAGCCTCGCATGGAAAATCTTTGCACGAGTTCCTTGGAGAGATGGATGCTTCCCGCGCCAGGGCCCACCTTCCAAGGCCTTCCCTAGCCCTGAGAGGCTGCTTCCTGTGACGACGCATGTGACTGTCCAATGCAGAACCAAGCAACGATGAGGTCAGCTTGCTGGCTGGGAGCTCCCAGCGTTACGCTGGTGTGGTTCTGTCTACTCCAAGGCCAGACGAATGTTCAGAATCCAGAATGTCTGGGCTCCAAACATATTGTGAATCAAAAGATGAATCAGCCTGGAGAGTGGTCTGATTTAGTAAACTGGTCTGCTCGGTCTAGACGAGGAGTCCGCTTTTCCGTCTGGGTCTAGGAGGAAATCGCCCAGCAGGTCTTCCGACCTACTCCACCGCCCCCTTCTGAGGCAGACGACGTGAGGGAGAGCATCCGGTGAGAAGCCTGCTCTGCTGTGATAGGGAGCCCCATGCCACACCGGGGAGTCAGGCTCCTCTGCCAGCCAGCCCTCTGCTTCTTAAACGGGAAATGCGAATCCGCTTCCACCAGGGCGGCCACAGCTATGTGCCTGCTGAGCTCTTTGCCACCCGGGGTCATGACAGAATGATGGCATTCTAGCATTTTTATTGTGTCCCCATGTATATACCCAAACAGTGAGAGCAGGTGGCGCAAAGCAGGGAAGACCATCTGCATGGGCTGCTCAGGGACAACAGGCTGGGGAGACGGCAGGAGGAGGTGCCAGGCCACCAAAGAAGGATTGAGGAGCCCTTCAGCCACGATTTCCACCACGCTGAAGCGGAAGTCCCTCCCTGTTCCTGTGTCCCCATGGTGCTTTCTGTATAAGCCTCTTCTAGTCCTTAGCTTGTGATGTCACAGCTAAGCATGTAGGCCCTTGTCCTCGCTCAGAGGCAGGCATCTAAGAAAAATGACTCGATCTTATCCATCTTAGATTTCCTCCTGGGGTCCACAGAGTGTGTGAGTCAGTATAGACGCTCAGGAAGTTTGCGAAGCTTCTAGCCTTACGACAGCAGTGGTCCAGTCCTAGAAGGCTTTGTTTATCTACAGTCTACGACGCCTCCTCGGGTTGTGATGCCTGGAGGACAGGAATCATGTCTCGTTTGTACCCAGCTACAGGACACAGTGATTTAGAGTCAGGAGGGACTCTAGGTCCAAATTCTAACTCTATCTACCTGCTGTGTGACCTTGAGCAAGTGACTGGGCCTTCCTGAGCCTCCCTTTGCTCCGCTAACAGTGGTTGTGACCGCTGGGTGAGAGAATGCTTCCAAAGGGCCTGACATGTAACCCAGTTGGATTTGTGACTGAATGTCGCCCGCTCTGGGAATTTGTATTTCCCTGCCCTGTAGCTCCCATCAGAACCTCTGGGTCCCCAGCCTGACCCCATAAAACACACGCTGGAAAAAGTTAGTGGCCTGCGCTGCCGGGTGAAGAGAACAGACGGAACGAGCTGGGTTCTGTTTGCCGGGCCGACTCCCGCCACGATGTTGTAACCCTCTGGTCTGATTCCCGTTGTACTTCTGAACGAATGAATTATTTCGCAAGCTTCTTTTCACCCAGCTCGTCCCTGAGCACTCCGAAGGTGGAACATGACTTTTTCCGGCGTTTTGGTGGGACGAGGAGATGGAAAGAGGTGTGGGAGGAGAGACAGGCTCCATTGTCCTGACTAATCGACAAGATGAGGAAACCAGTGTGGCCGGCGCACGTCTGCTGTCTCCCTGTCTAGTAACAGGACCTTAACTGAACTCTGAGGAACCTCCTCCCCGCCATGCGTACAGTTTTGCTGGGACTGTCACTCAAGCCGCCCCCTGCAATGGGTACACTCATTGCCTAAGCTGGTCCAGACTCCCACTCTTGAATCTCAAGTTTGAACACAACCACCAAAACCCTTCGGAGGAGACCGGTGACAGGGGTGACACACGCAAGAGGTTGTCTGCGTGTTCCTGCTAAATGCATCCGTGTTGCTGAGACCCGATAGGTCGTCTTCCCTCTGACTCAATGAGCAGATTTGCAATTTTTTTTTTTTTCTGCTTAAGTTAGTTTCTGTTGCTTGTTTCCAATGGACCCTGACTAATCTACCTCGCAGCCCAAGGACAGTATCCTGATACACGGCTGGAAAATAGTCAACTAGAGATGCCCACGTAGCTGATCAGGGCAAGTTACCCACCAGGTTTCTGGTACCATCCGAAGGGATAGGTGTGGACCTCCGTGTCGGCGGAGCCACAGTCCCAGACGCGCCAGGTTCCCGCATGTTCCTCACTGCAGGTCTGAAGACCCAAGCTGTTCAGGGTCAAGCATGTCACCTCCCCGCCTGGAGCAAAGACATAACCAAGGCCAGGAAAATGGTCAGGACGGAAGAGGCTATGAAAGAGGGCACTTCTGCAAACTCATTCTCCAGCAGACAATTGGGGTTCACAACGAGAGTCCGGATACGGTCTTAGCCACTGATGAAAAAACCCTGGCACCTTGATGAGATCCTTTCTGGTTCAAGAGCTCAGCGATGGGGGCAGCTCAGATCCTGTGGAGCCATGTCAGCTGGCCTGGCACTGGTCAGGGGCCACGTCCTAGCTGTCACATATATTAGCCACCTCCCTTCCCCAAACCCGCACTCCCCACCCACCATGGGGAGATGCTGAGGATTAGAGAAGGTCATCGATGTGAGCGTGTCTTCTAGATGCAAAGCTCTGTATGCGGGCGAGGGGGCTATTGTCATTGTTACCTTGTGACTGGGAGACGTTCAGAAAGCCGAAGCCGGTGCAGCACGGGTCGGCGTCACACCGCCGTTCACACTCGAAGAAGCTGAGGTGGGAAGAGAAAGCGCAGGCCTGGAGGTTTCCCCGGCGGCCCCCGACCTCCGGGCGGTGCTGAATGGCTGCCATTCTTCCTTCCGGGGACCCTGCTTTCTGCATGCCCACCTATATGGGGGGTGCCCTGGCCGATAGTCATGAGTGGATTCCTAGCTCTGAGGTTTTGTTCTGAAAACAAAACTCCACTCTGCCATCCTTCATTCATTCATTCACTCATTCGTTCATTAAGCATATACAGTATTCTGTGTCTATCACAGGCCAGGCTCCAAGCCAAGCCAGTCCAGCCTCTTGAATGTGTTCCTACAATCCTTGTTAGATAGAGAGACAGTCCCAGCTTAGGATTCTGGGAAAGGAAAGAAATGGGAGGGATGGTGTCTCCAGAAAGGGGCTTCCATGAGCTTACAGGTGGAGTGAGGCAACCAGGCAAAGAGCTGCCTTGGTTCTCTCCCCACCCTCACTTGCTCTACAACCCAGGCTAATCACACTCCAGGAGCGCGCCTGTGTTTGGTTCCAGGTGGTCTCAGGACCTCCTTTGCTTAGTAACTCGGCATGGCTACCAGACCCCTCCATCAGGTCCAGGACCAGTCCCAGGAGGAGACACTTAGTGGCCCTGAACCAATGCTCTGGGGTCAGTGCCGCGTCCCTTCACTCTGACAGCATGTCCCAGCTCTGATCCTTCATTCCTGACTCCTGAGAGCATGCTCGCCTTCCAGATTCCTTCTTCGCGTGGAGGAACTGCCGTATTGTCCTTGTCGTTCTCCTTCTTTGTCTTAGGAGCTCCTGTCACATCCTGAGTCATGAAGCCCCCAGCTCCTGGGCAGCTTTTCTGAGCTGACTGCAAGCCCTGCCCCCAAGCTTGTGGACCCGCTGCCCATGGCCCCCGCTGCCCACCTGCCCACCACATCGCTCACTGTCATTTTCTTGAAAACTCGCTGCTAAGCTCCAGCCTGGATGATGTGGCTTCCCATCGAATGATCCTTCCCTGGACCCCACAGCCCTTGCGGCTGAACTGGGGACAGACCCATCTCTGGTTCCAGCCCTCCTCTCTCCCCCACTCCCATCAGCCCTGAGGTGCTCAGCCAGGTCTCCAGACAGACTCTCTCTTATCATCTTCTTAAGTCCATTTTCAACAATCAGTCTTAAGCCCCGGCAACAGGGCACCATTTTATAAATCAACAGATCGTAGATCGATGACCCCAATGCTGACATACAAAAGAACGGCCAGGAGGGGCCGCTTACTGAAAATTCAGGTTCTTGAGACCCTCTCCCCCCCAAAAAAATGCTGGTCCCATGGGTCCAGGTTTGTAAGATGTCCTCTGGTGATTCTGATGCGAGAGATCCACAGACTGGCTGAGAAATGCATCCCCTTCAATGAAAACAACTAAATAACAGCTAACTAAATACTAACAAAATACAATGCTAAAATAATAGATAAATTAAAAGTCCCTATGAGCCCAAGGTCTTGTTAAATGTACTACCTGCTCTCTAGATGGTGAACAGAGCGTAGTGATTTTATGCTGCTTAAGTTCATTACAACGCTTGATGATTCTTAATAATTAATAAGCTGTGGCTACTGTCTTCTTTGCATTTCCTTTTGCATCAGCTGACTGGAGGTCCAGTATCAGTAAATGACCTCAGACACGGTTTTGAGATATGGTTGTCCCCTAATTACCTGGTTCACGCTTTGCTTTGGTTTTGCAGGGTTCTTTTTATTTTTTAATATTTTTTAATGCGTGCCTTTAACTGGTATTATGTCACCTTATTTATGCAAGCAGAAGAGTCTGACTAATAAAATGCTGGCAGCAGGGGGAGGCAGGATGAAGTCACTTACCCACTGGAAATGGATTTGTCAGACATGGGCATTTTGCTTCTAATGGAAAGCCCCGTCAGTCTTTGGAATGGCAGGCGAGTGTAAAAGCTCTTCACTCTGTCTTTTAGTACAACTACATGGGGGGGAGACAGAAATTATATTATGTAGGGAGAGATTCATTGTGTCCATGAACATGTGAGGATGAAGTTGTACAAACCAGCCTGAGAGCTTGCAGTGAAAGGTGGCGAATAAAACTCATGTGTTCACTCTCTGCTCCCCTCCCAAATCTCAGTAAAAGGATTCCTACAGAGGCATGCACACATGTGCACGCACGCACACACATACGCATGTAAAGAGAACAGGGCAGGAGATGCTGTGATACAGCTTTGGAAGCTAGGAAGCGCACAGAAGAGGGCAAACTTGATGGGATAGTCCTAAAGATGCTGAATTCTCAACTTTTCTGTGGGAAGAACCAAGAAGCAACTCCACACACCTTCTGGAATCCCGAAAGGTATCCGTACTGGCAACACTGGGGTGAATGAAGGTAGTAAAACAGGACGACTGGAGGGCTCTTTAAGGAGCAACCGGGCCTCCCACAGGGGACAGCTTCCCTGTCCCCACCTCAGAGGGTGATGGAAGGCTTATCTCAGAGCAGACAAAAGACAGAGGGTCTCCTGGGGGCACCAGCTGCAGCTAATGGTGGGCACACCGCACGGAACCTTTCAAGCCAGTCTCTACAGCAAATAATTGGACTCTGTCATCTCCCAACCTTCTTTGGAATCCAAACCCACAGCATCTGGGCTCACGCCACCAGGCCAGATACTACAAGATTCCTCTGGATGAGGGACCAGGAGGGAGTCTTCCGAGGGTGGCGCAGTGGGAGGTCCGACAGGGAGACCTAATGTCAACAAGCTCCCACCACCACTCGGAGCTTCCAATCAGCTTCCGGGCTCTTCTCTAATATTTTATTGAAAACTCAGGGTCACCTAATATCTGAGAAAGGCCTCCAGCAAAGCCATCAGAACAGCAATGAAAGAGGACAGCATCGGGGAAGACATGGAGACTGTGCTGGGTGCGAAAGAACTAAAAAAAAATAGTGTTTTTAACTCCCTCGGAGACAACCATCAACTTCCACTTCGTGAGAGCCGCTGCTGGTGAGATTTTCTGTAAGCAAATCTCGGACTGATTTGTGCTCAGAGAGTAGCTTTCTCTGAGGGCGGGATTCCACGTAGGATTGCCCTCAGTAGTCGATTGGATGCATATCTGAAAAGCTCCACATCTCTCCAAGGAGCAGGGATGTTTTGTTTTTCATAAGAGGACCTGATCTGGACAGGTCTAAAATCACCCAGGCAGGGGCCCCCGGGAAGCATAGTCTGTGCGGATCCCACGGAGCGCTCACCTTTCTTCCGGAACAGGGCCTGTGGCCGGTGGGGCAGGACCAGCCTGCAGCCCTTGGGACTGGACTCCAGGACGTCGTCACACAGCTGGGCCTCAGGGTACAGCGTGCAGGTGAAGTACAAGGGGGAACTGTCGCCTGTCTCCGCCAGCTGGCAGAAGGATGGCTCCTGGATGCAGCCTACAGGAAAGAGAGCGTGGGCTATAGTGCTTGGTCCTGCAAGGAGGGTGACTTCTGTTTGACCTTTGGTGAGGAGAGGCCCCACAGGGATTCCTCCCAGGCAGGGCAGAGGCCCAGGACCCGCCAGCTGTCCAGCCTGGGAGGCCCAAGGGAATCGCAGGGGTTCAACTAGCGGGGATGAGGGCCATGCACCAAACAAGGAGCCACCGTGGCTCTGATAAGGGCAGCATGTGACAGGGTGCAGGGTGAGTAGTAAAGGAGAAGAAAGGGTGAAAGTCCATTGTGTCTGCCCAGGATGGTCTCAGAGACCAGAGGCCACAGGACTGTAAAAAGTGCGAAGCTTATGAATGATGCCCCCCATCCCCACTCCCATGTCAGACTGCTGATAGTGTACATGAGCTCCCCGGCAGGCCAAGAACATGTCTGCTGGGTAAAGGATAGATGGATGGATGGATGGAAGGATGAATGGATGGATGGATGGTTGAATAAATGGATGGATGGATGGATGGATGGATGGATGGACAGACAGATGGTTGGATGGATGGATGGATGGATGGATGGATGGATGGATGGATGGATGGATGGATGGAAAGATAGATGACAGTTTCTGGGAGCAGAGTAGAGATCACACTAAAAGCTTCTTGAAGATACAGGTTATGTCCCGCCTTTCTTCTGTATCAACCATAGTACTAACACTGAAGTGATCCCTGAGTTATATCATTGACACTGATCTTGTCTATTTCTCAAAAGCCATTAAACTTGTCCTGTGACACCTCACCACAGGGTCTGGAAGAAGGGTGAGGTCTAAGGATACTTACGAGAGAGGCACCACAGTTTTGCCTGCTGACTTGAGAACAGGTGTTTGAAAAGCCAGTGCTGTTGGCTGGGTAGTGATTGGTTTCCACTGACAATGACCTCATTAAGGTCCATGGGGGCGAAAAGCTCTGCTGTTGGGTCTGAAAAGGAAGGAGGAGTCACTTGCTGTATATTTATTTCCAAAATCAGTCAATCAATCTAGTCAATAGGGCTGGGAGTCTGCTCCAGCAGGAAAGGTTCAAAAGAAGATCCTAAAAGTCCACAAAATTATATAGTTGCAAAATCTTAGAAGAAACCTTGGGTACCATGTAGTTCAACTTTTCACCCCAGGCAGGACTTCTTCCCATGATATTCCTGGCCACTGCCCCCACCACCCTGTGAGACATGCCCGTGCCGACCACAACAATCACCCTTTCATTAGCGAGTTGTGGGTCAAGTCTGTCTGTGACTTTGAACCAAGGATGCTCCTTCTGTCTTCTGAGGTCACATGGAAGTACCTATGTCCCTCCCAAATGGCAGCGTTCATCTGTGAAGACAGCTGTTGCACTCCGCCCCTAACCCAGGAATGTGCCGGCTGTACCAGTCCTCCAGTCTTTCCTGGGTCTCCATACACTGTGCTCCTCAGGTTACGGCTGCTGCTGGGTGCCCGGTGGTCCAAGGGCAGAAGTCCCAGCCTTTTTCTTGGTCCAGGCTCCACCCGCATGTCAAGCCTCCTCTTCAGCTGCCCGAGCTCCCACGGGGGGATCCCAAGCACCCCCGTGCAGACACTGGTGGTCTTAGCTCAGCACGTCACTGCTAGCCATCCAGGACTGTCACTCACTCTCCTTCCTCACCTCCCCAGTCCTCCTGCGCCCCAGGAACCCACACCGTTTCCTCCTCCCCGATGTGCTGGACTCTCCACATGGGTTCCCAGTGCTGAGAGACCGCATATCCCAGGCCCAGGGTGGGGATACTCCTGCTCCTTAGGAGGCCTCTGTCTTTCCAAAGGGGCTTACATCGGGGACACAAAGCAAATCATGTGGATGAGCAGGGGTATGTTTACACGGTCCTTTAGCTCATGGCTCTGGCTTGAGGGGCATCATCACCCACACACACCCTCACTGCCTTGGGGCTTCCTCACCAGCAAACACCTCCAAAGTGGATCAAAGCGTGGGGAGCATCTACCAAGGCCAGAAGCGGGTTCCCCTGAAGTTCCCTGAATCACATCTGCCTTCAGAGCCTCTGCGCAGCTGTTCCCTTTACCTGAAACACCTTCTCCCAGGTGTCCCCCTGAGAAACGCCTGCCAGGTGCTTCTAGGATTCTCGGAGAAGCCTTTCCTGACTCCTGTAGGTTGCTCAGCATCCTCCATCCTGCACGGTTCCCCTGCGCTTGGCACCTGCCCCCCACGGACCCTGCCACTCTGTCCTGCAGCACCTGGCCCGTGGGCATTCGTGGTCAGTGAACGCCCTTTGGCCCAGAACATGCGCTCAGTTAAAGGTCTGCTGACAGCTGGCTGAGCATCGCAGATGCTCAGTACGGCCACTTTACAGGCCATCAGGGAAGTATGCATTTTCTACGTAAATTCTCAAAGCTCTGAGTGCCCCTGCCAGCGGGGAGGCCAGTCCCCGGTCACAAGGTGGCTCTTGTTGGCTCAAACACCCAGACTAAGGACAGTAAGTTAACGCAGAAAGGGGAAACTTCCTCCCTGGGATTCGAATCCAAAAGGCGGCTCCTGGGGACACGGGCGAGCACAGGCCAGGTGAATGAGCCAAGGAGAAGCCACTAAGCCCCATCGCAAGGGGACGAGATCAAAGGGGTTTCTCCTGCAGGGACGATATCACCTTAGGAGCAGGAATGTAATCAGCTGAGAAGGAGAGACCTGAGCCGAGCTTTGTCGATTCACCTTGAATCCCTCCGAGGCCTTGGGCGAGGGCCCAGCTCCCCTTCTGGTGCGGGAGGAGGGGTCCTTCCTCTGGGAGCCGTGTGACAGTTTTGTAGATTGCAGATGTGGCGCTGGCACCACGTATCACGACGGATTTTACAGAATGTTCTCAGGTGTCACGACTTCATTCACACTTACATTGCCGGCCCCTCAGAGGCCCCACTGAGATTGGGGATACCAAGCACCCCCAGCCCAGGAGGGGCCTACAGGGTACTGGGTGGGGACCGGGGCAAACAGGAGAGCCACGATCTGATGGGAGCGGCGGCTCAAGTCGGCTCAGAGGACGGCTGGTCCCCAGGTAGAAACTTGGAGCCAGAGCTTTATCTGTTTTTCTCTACAGAAGCTAAACATCTAAATTTTCATATAAAATCTCCAAAGTTTAAAGCATTGGCTCAGTTTAAAGAATAAACGTTGACACAGCAAATCCAACAAAACCTGTCTGCTCTGTCGGCCGGGGGTCCTCGGGACTCCGGTCTCGAGCCCGCACCGCACAGAAAGCCTCACGCTTCTCGTCGGCACGGTCAGAAGGACAGGGGTCAGCAGAGTTGGGGTAATGTTTGCGGGATGATGCGTCTGAAGCCCAAATGGTACCCAGCAGGCTCGGGAGTGGGGCCTGCAGTGCGCTCCCTCCCCGGGGGGTTTTGAACTCAGCCTTGCGTCATGGGAACGTGGTGGCTGGCAGCAGATGAACTTGGACACTAGCCACGCACTTGGGAGGTGCCCAAGGAAGAACTTGTTTCCCAGTTTGCTAGCGTGAGCAACGACCTGGAAGTTGAGGGGCCAGGTCCCCATGCTGAAGGAACCCAGAACAAGGAAGGGACGCCTGCTGAGCCCATTCACCACCCGGCTGGCGAGACCGAAGCTTCCAGTGGAAAACCTCTGAGGGTGCAGGAGGCATCACGGTTAAGAGTCTTTGAACAAGAACACATACTGTGACCCTACTTTCAGCGCCACGCTGGGACCTACTATCTGACAGGCACCACAGGAAGAGAGATAGGACAGGGCCGAAAGCTTGTGGATGGCTTGCCATGAGCCACACTCGGCGCTGGGATCATGATCGTCAATGCCACCACTGCCTATTTCTGAGTGCCATGGCAATTTACAGAACGAATCCCCACAACTGCCCGATCTCAGGGCCACCACTAACACTCTCACTCATCAAAGGGGAAACTGAGGCTCAGAGAAGGTGGCTCAAGGTTGCATAGTCAGACAGAGGCCTGAGACCCCACTCTCTATACCAGGACACAACCCTCAAGTCCCATAGCTCGATGACTGCAAAGTGAAGTCAGAGCCGCCAAGCAACTACTACAGGCTAAGCCCCACTTGGGGAGGTTTACGTGCAGCATCAGGTCTGATCCGCACAGAAACCCTGGGAAGGAACTGCCATCGGCATCACCAGCTGGTCCCTACAGCCATACAACCGAGTGTATGAAAAGGTTTGGGGTTGTACCTGTTTCTGTTGGAGGTGCTGGCCTCGGCTCCATGTCGCTTCTGCACCCCAGAGACTCAGACCGAGACCCCACGTCAGAATCTAGGAGGACAAGGATGGTTGTTCTAGGTTTGCGGAGGTCAACGAAATGGTAATGGCCACGTGGGAAATCCTCAGGGCCCCCAGCCAGGCGCCCAGGACGAGACCTGGGAAAACTTCAGAGGCCCCAGCCCCCCTCTCTTTGGCCTTCTGGGGTACATCAGCCAACCTCCCAGTAACAGAACCGTTGTTGCCCTCAGTGTTGAAATCAGTAACATTGGGAGAGCCCCTAATCGTTCACGGAATCTGTTCACAGACGCTGGTCTTTCCCGCATCCTGGGAAGATAAGATTTCCATTCTACTCTTGAGAAACCTGAGACTCCGGGAGGGGAAATAACTTATCCCGGAACATGCAGACCAATCAGAATTCGAGAAAATCCAGTACAATGTCCAAGGCAGGACAGGCCCTCCATGACAGCAGAGGGAGGGACGGAGGAGGGGAGTATCAGACGGGTCTCTAGGTGCTTCTATTTAGTGCCGCACCCATTCTGGGCAAGCAGCTCCTTGACTTTTCACCAGCTAGCACCTTATTGGCCAGACGTGTCTGAGGACCGGGGAGCACCATCAATGGGGTTCTGCTCCCAGGACCTCAAGCCCTGCTCCTTGCTCTTTCACACTATTGCACAAGCACAGAAGCAAGTCACCAGTCCTACTGTTAGGGGACTGGAGGGTGGTCAGGATGGATTATAAGAGGAGGGTGTGATGCAGAGGCAGGGGTCTCTCCTCACGCCTCTCCCCTAGTGCCTACGGCCAGGACACAGAATGGTGCACCATCGTCTGCCCCTCCTGAGGCCGGGGCTGGGCCTTGCCCATCTCTCTCAGCCCACACATCTCTCTCATCCACATTTCTCAGCCGGCAGCAGCCTCGGTGCCCCCATCCTAGTAACAAGGGCAGCCTGTGGTCAGCGAACTTGATTGATCACACAGGAACCAGGGCTTCCTTCCATCATCCTTTCTTGGGTTTCCACACTTTTCACTTTGCTTTCAGACGTTGGTATCTGATCTGACGAGAGCCGAGGCCCTTCTATTCCACGCGGAGCTCTAACTTGTAAAAGAAAACCTCTACCGTCTTCTCTCTGGGGAGCAGAGTGCCCTGTGAGTGGTAGGTGGGGCCAGGCTCACCCCCCACCCAAAGCTTACCTTTCCAGAGATACACCTGCTGGAAACTGGGAAAGATGTCCGGAGTTCCTGCCAGGGGTGCCAGACCTGCAAAGGCAGACGTTTGGTTTTGTGAACTTGAGTGTGCTGGTTCTCACTGGGAACCCAGCACGGCCACAACTGCCTCAGTTCCTCAACACTGGACCCTCCTGGGTCTGAGAACCCTTTCCCATGGGGGTATGGCCCCCAAAGCCTTCTGGAGCTAACCTCCAGCTCCCAGTACCAACTCAGAGCTGCTCAGACCCCAGGAATCTTGCTCAGGGCACCAAAGGGACTATTGTGGTCATGAACCTGGGACAGAGAAAATCACTTACAAACCTGGGGATTTCCTAAAAGACACACGAAGCTCCCAAGAGACTCAAGTGCCGTACTAACTTACAATGTCACCTGAGTCCCCTAAAACTCTTGCCTCAATGGCCAATGGGGATGGGAATTGTGAGGATGGGAATAATTTACATATGTTGTCTCCATCTATATTTGATATGCATCCTATTATTGGTAGCTGCCATTATTTAATTTATCACTAGTACTATTGAATTCTCTTTTTGCCCTGGAAATCGTCCGGATGAGACTGCATTTGCCGCACCATTTCTGGATACTCAGGTTTGCCTCCATTCAGGCCTAACCTCCCACCCATCCCCCCTGAGATCTGAAAGGCTTAGAAGATGCTCAGAAAGCACAGAATCCGGAGCCAAACAACCCCACACACTGAGGAGGTAGCCAGCTCACCACCTGCAACCTCGAGAAATGATCACATTTCGCTTTTAATGATGACTAAGAGCCATGTATTACCAGCGCCAAGTATTACCACTAGCCATTGCCACTTAGCCCTGATAATAATAAGCACCTTCCGGACACTGTCTAACTTCAACCTCATGACTTGCCCATTTTTGTCCCTAATTTCCAGGTGAAGATCAAAATCCAGAGAAGCTGAGGCCCCAATTCCAACCCCACCTGTCTGGCTGCGTATCCCATACGCTAATCACCACACTAAGGAGAAGACGGTACGTTTTAGAATTCCGTCCATCCCTAGCAGCAAAGATTTGTAATGGTTCTTGTGTTTAAAGAGATGTTTAAGGAGGTTTAAAGAGGGTCAGTGAAACACCGAACCATTTAGAAAACTTAGCTGTAGAAGCAGCAAGTCCCCACCATAAGCCCGCACAGGGAGCCCAAACCATTGAGTGGTGCTTCCACTTGATTTTGCTTCCCACACAGGATCAAACAGGGATGCTAGAATTTCTCAGGCTGCCCAGTATTGAGATGACACGTTTCCTGAAAGGATCCGTCCTAATCCTCACAGCCCTCTTCAGAGAGTGGAAGTCATTGACACAAATGTGGGGAAGTAAAAACCTATGATGGCTGGGGGACCCACACTTGGGTCTCTGAAGTCTGGGGATTTATTTTACCCATGAGAGAGGAGACCACACCATATCCTCCGATGACACCAACACAGAGCAGGGGCCTTCTGCTCAGTCTGTGTTCCACTTTTACCCTCTCCTCGTGACAACTTTGCTTATTATGAAGGTCAGGCTAGGGAACTTGCAACCTTGACATGAGGGAAGAAGAGAATTAATTTTTTAAATTCTTTCATACCCAAATCTATCTGGTAACCTGGCTCTTCCAATATATATAATACCTAGATATATTTGGGGGTAACGTAGATGTCAAGTAAATACAACTTTCAAAATCATTCAGGCCATCCATTATGGTTCTTGGAGAAATGACATCTTATCTCTAGGGTACTTTATTGTTCTCTAATCTTAGACCAAAACCAACAAGCACTTTGAGACAGAGCTGACCTTGGGATAACATGGGGCATTAGACTATGGGTTTTCAATAAATATTAGTTTACATCCCGATCCCTGCACCTTCCCAAGAGCGATTGTCCTTTAGGGACCCAAGAGGAGGGTCTTCACCATTGAGCAGCCCCCATTTCTGACTGGGGTGAGGCAGTAAGCCTTTCACATTGTCTGGAATATCTTGGTTTTCCTTGGGAGGTGTGACCTGCTCTGCATCGTGTGAAAAGGAAAATCATCCATGCCCTCCTCATATAGAGAAAAGCAAGTGCCCCGCACAGGTACACACAGGTATCGGGGTGTATTCTGACCCAGGATGCACTGAACGGTGATTGGAACCCACCTTCCACACTTTTTGTCCATTTTATGGCAATGGAGTCCTATGTCTTCCAGCCTGAAAAAATAGGATGAGTCTTAACCTCATCCTTGGTTGTTGCTCATTTCCTGATAAACAATTTAAAGTAGATGGTTTCGGCTGTCCAGACACCTGGGCTAGACAGCTGGGCTAGAATATCCTGCTTATACAACGGGGTCATTAGATCTGACTCCTGACCGCTCTCTAATCATGGCTGCAGGCGCACATACACATTCAGGATGCTGGGGGTTTGGCATGGAGCCTGGTTCTTGAGGGTCGATGCGTGCTGTGTGGTCTTTGTTTACTCCAGAAATGTCTGAGGTCCTGGGTGTGCCTGGGTGGTTAGCTGGGATCCACATCTGGGCGTGGGCATGACTCTACAAGGACAGCCCAGGTGTCAGAGCCCACATTGAACTACTGGCTGCTCCTCTGGTCCATGTCCCTTCCCCATGCCTCCACGTACACTTCCTGCCTTTCCTCCATAAACCATACTCCCGAATCCTTTGGTCTCAGGCTGTGCTTTCTGCAAAGCACAAGGTAACACACCATCAGTGATGGTTATTGTAAGAACTCACAGGGTCATCCTACTCACAGGTGCCCATCAGACATCTACTTCAGGTACCTCTTGGCTCCACTGAGTTCCCAGCACCCCCAAAATAATGACACTCACTGATACAAAACACATTCGTGTGAGGTGGGCGACAGCCCTCAGGCTTAGCCTCACCGCTGCTCAACAACGCCAAGCCTTCTGCGACCCGGCACAAACCCAGGTGTATTTATGCCAAGACCTGCTTTTCCTACCAAATTTTAAGTCCCTAGGGGCGTGAGGGGGCTTTTAATCTGCCTGGTTTTCATTCATTTGTATTTCCAGACATTGTCAGAAATGAAGCAGAGGCAGTTAGTTCCAGAGCTTCCAAAGCCTTTTTTCTTAGAAACAGGAAGACCAATCCAGCCAATACCTACTCGTTGAAAACATGCGCAGATGCCCAGTAGAAACCCGGGTGAGGCTGACCCTGAGTGGGCTTCTCCCCTGAGGCACGCACCCAGAGACCCCAGTTCAAAGGTTACACAGAAACAGACAGATGGATGAGAGAGCCCAACCACTCCCCTGCTCCTGGCTCTTCCTGCCCCTCCCAGCTCCTCTCTGCAGCTCACACCTGAAACCTGACACTCCTGGCTCTTTTGTTCTTTTTGTATTATCCCCACAACCCTTTACTATCTTGGATTAGAATATGCTGGTAGCTCCACCCCCCCACTTGGAACATCGTGAATCTACCTCAGGCTACCTGATCCCCATCACAGGATATCCTTCTTAAAGCTTTGCCATAGGCCCCAAATATGCACATGCACACAGGACACTGAAAAAAACAAAACCAAAAAAACCCTCAAAAGTCATTCAGTAATCGCCCCTCCTCAGGGAGGCCAGACAAGGGCACATTCTTCACTTCTTGGGCACACACCAAGCACATGCTCCGTGTTAAGCCATTCGCTGTGGATTTACTGCCCATGAATATATCAGTCTTCTTTCTTCCAAAGCTCGTTCTCTCCTTGGGCTACCTCTCACAGTAATAGATACCACATGTTTACTATCCATCATGGAAATCAGCAGCTGGATTTTATTTACCCCAGAAGACACTAAGCATCATGGAATTCCACCCAATTCTGTAATTTTTTTTTTTCCAGGTTTTGGTAAACACACACTCCACAGCTATTCCGGATTCTCGATGGTTCAAATCCAAACATGAATAAGACATAGTCCAGTTCACATAACATAACAAAGAAGAATCAATCACAGATTCTAAAAGTGATAATAATATCATCTAATATTAATACTGTGTGTCGGACACTCTATAAATCTTTTCATGTATTATCTGTAAGTGCCAATTTCAAGATGAGGCTAAGAACATCACTTTGAAGCCAAATTTCCTGGTTTCAGATCCCAGTCTTATTTAAAAGCTCCAAGACCTTGGGAAGACCTCGTGTCTGTGTGCCTCAGTTTCTTTGGCTGTAAAATGGGGATAATAATAATAACAATGCCCCCTCAAAGTGCTATGCTGAGGATTCATGAGATAGTGACGGTCAAGGTCATAGAGCACTGCCTGGCTCATAGTAAGTGCAACGTAAGACATTCCTATTATTATTGTCGGAGTTATTGATTTTCCTTTCTTCTTCACAACAACCCCATGAGACGAGAACTGTCAATACCCCATTTTACAGACAAGCAATGAGGCCTGAAGATATTTATTCACTTGCTCAAGGTCGGTTAGTGTCCAGAGCTGGGGTTCAACACCAGAGGGAAACTCTCAGCTGGACTGGTGAGGTAAGAGGACCGGCACACTCCTGCCCAACAGCACGGGGCATGGAGCATGCGTGGGGTGCTGGGAGGTGGTCTAGGTGAGCTTGGGAGGAGGTGACAGTGAATTCTCCCCCATCAGAGCTCCGAGAGCTGCAGTCCCCTGAGAAGCAGGTCTTGGACACTCCCCATGGAGGCAGGAGACAGCTCGGCTGCCCTTGGAGGGTCACATTCTGCAGAGACAGGGGGCCGCTGAGGGCCCTGCGGGGTCAGCATCTCTGCCCTCCCCTCAGCCCCTCCTGTCCGGCTGACACCTGCACACTCTTTCACCCTCCCATCTCGGGGGGTGGACTGGAGCCACGGCGCTTAGTTCTGAGCTCAGACGTGGGCGAGAAGCAGTGTGGAAATGAGGCGAGATGCAGCAGGCCTCCCCAGCCTCATGTGGGAATTACGAGGGGCCGGGGAGCCCCCAGTCCCCATTCTTGCCATAAACTCAGACGCATCTGGTTGGAAGGCATCTCCTAGGTCACCTGGTCAGTACTTCAGCCACTTCACAGCCTCAACTTATCCAGGCTGCTCATGAGAACAGACCCACCCCGGGGGGGGGGGGGGTGAGGCCTGAGAACCTGTGTTTCTAAGGAGCTTCTGACCTGAGCCGGCCAGGCCTGGCCACGCGGCCTAGAACTAGTGCGGCCCGTCCCCAGCTCAGGACAGCAGGAGCCACACTTCTGGATGGAGACCTGCTGAGACAGGACAGCACAGAGCTGTGGGGGCGAGAGGCAGCCTGACTCGACCCGGGGGCTCAGGCGCTACCGTCCCTCCCTATACAGTGATGGGGCGAGCGGAGGATCACAGGGGTGACTTCTAGCTCTAGTGCCAAGATTGTGAGAAAGGTCTGAAGAGCTTCCGAAAGAAAGAAGGGGCAGGAGCAAGCCCAACGGTGATTTCTGTCACCTGAGCCCATGCACGGGGGCCCACGGTCGCTTGCACACCCTGCGATTCCATTGGGGAGTGTAGTTATTACCACAGAGGGACAAACATGCCCCGGGGGGCATTGGTTTTGGGGACAGGCTGAATTTTGAGCCTCAGTTCTTCCCGCCTCTTTACAGTCACACATTTTGCCTGGACTTTGCAACGTGTATTTCTCCACCCTCGGGCTTTCGATTTGGGCTCTGTGACCAGCTTTGGCCAATAGCATAAACCAGAGCAGCAGGGCCAGACCCAAGCCTGAGGCTGTGAGGCCTGCCTCGTCCTTCCTGCTCCTGCATCCTCCAGCAGGAGGACAGTGTGGCCGTGGAAGCAGGGCCAGGCCACCCCGGCCAAGTCCAGACCAGTCAGCTGACAGGAGTCCCCAAATGCATGTGTGAGTCCCGCTGAGGTCAGCGAGCCACCTGGCTGAGCCCGCCGACCTCCATCCAACCTGCAGCCCTGAGAGCTACATCAATGCATCTCATACAACGCTGCCCGGAGGCTGTGGCTTTTTTTTTTTTTTCTGCAGCATTTTTGAAACCATTTCTTTGTAGAGGTATAAGCCCCTCGGGGTACAGAGAAGGCTCCTAGGAGCGTCACAGACCTCGCGGGAGAGGAAAATGAACTCTGAAGGAACGTGGGCAGGAGAGAGAGACTTACTCTTGAACTCCTGGCCTCCCAGGCGCAGTGTCACCTGGTCGTACTCCGTGTCAGGTATCACGCCAGGACAGGTAGCGTTAGTCTGGGCTCCGGAGGGGTCCCTCCAGTCTTTGACATTGCAAAGCAGGACATCGGGGGAGCTCAGCAGCCCGCAGATGATGGGCCCTGTGGGGAGAAGAGGCTGATGGGATGGGGGCCACTCAGGGGTCCCCTTCACAGACTCACCTCTGTGCCCAGAGCAGCTCGTAAGATGGGGACAGGGACAGTTCCTTGACAGTGGAGAGGGACATTGGGACTCAGGAGTCTGGTTTTAAACGGGGTTTTTCTTCCCCAGTAGTCCTACATGTGTCCTACTGGCAAATTCGCAAGAGAAATGTGACCATCATGTCCACTGACCCTCTCCTCCTTCACGACATCATCGAATTAAACAAGAGGCAGGTGTGTTCTTCCTTCCACTCTCAGACCCTGTGCAGCTTTCTTCTTTAGATGCTAACGGATCAGTGAGACTCCATGTGTCTGAGCAGTGGGGGCCAGATAGAGATCACACATCACTGATCACCCCGCCAGCTTCGATTACACTATTGTGAGCATGGGGCCATGGGAGTCCCTCCGAACCCCACTTCCAAGTAACTAAAGTGTAGGTCTAGAAGTCTCGTGAATTTCGATGAGTAATTATGAGTGGAAACAAAGCCCTTTGGGGGTCAGAGGAGGCTGGAGTGTTGCTGGGACGAATGAGAGAAGGAAAGAACGGGAATCTGCCAGAAAGTTAAGTGAACTTCCAGACTGTGGCAGAAGCAGGCAGCTGGCTTCTGTTCCTGGTCGTCAGCAGGTCCAGCCAAGGCTTGATATGTGAAACCCCTCAACCCGCCCAGGGGACAGGCCTGGGAAAAGCATCGGCCTGATGCTTTATGTCTATCTCAAAGAGAACTTCCCTTGCAGTGTGCAGAGGTGGCTGGTCAGCTCCACAGAAATCACAGACCAGGGGCTACACTTGGAAGGAAAAAAGCAAGCAAGGTGCTTGCTAGCCAGACACAGCATGGACAAGAGGGTTCCAGGGGCTTGCTTTTCCACAGAACAAAACAGTTCTTCCATACAGGATCCCCAGGGGCATGAAGTCAACCTCTCCAGCTTGAAAAAGCCATATGGTCTGCTGAGTAATTGAGCATCTGAGCAAACTGTGGTGTCCTCGGAAAAGGCATTTAATTCAAAGAAGGCAGAAGGCTTTGTGGATTTGAACTGCAGAGTTTCTAAGTATAGGTATAGAGAAAGGCCTAGTACATAATGCGCACGTGTGCACGTATGTGTACGTGTGTATAATATCTACTTGTGTGTGAGTGTGTGTGTGTGTGTGTGTGTATAGATTGCTTATCTAAACACTAATATGAATGCATGTCACAGAATCATAGGGTATTAAAGGAGTTTGAGTGTCCACTTTAAGGATCCAGGCTCCTGCCCTACCACTCAGACAAAGCATTTCCATCGCAGCCTCCACTGACCGCGGTAAGCTAACCTCAGCGTTTCTCAGCAGTCACCTTGTTTGAACGCTCGGCAGCATTCAGAACTGTTGACAACTTTCTTGGTCTTCCAACCTCTCCACCCTGCTTCCCATGAAGCCTGCCCTCCTGGGTCCCCTCCTTCCTGCTCGTTCTGTCTTCTTCAAAGATTCTCTGCCTGTTAAGTAGGTGTTCACTAGGGATCGGCCCCCATTTTCCTGTATCTTCTCACCCTGTTCTTTCTTCCCAGGACATCCTGTCCACACCCACCCCTCTGACACCACAGGTGTGCGCTACGTTACCTCCTTGGACTTGTGTGAGGATGAAGCCATCGCAGCATGAGTCACGGTCACATGCAAGGAGGCAGAAGAGATAAACCTCCATCAGATCGGCCCCTGAGCCTGAGAACACGACAGGGTTGTACATCCCAGAGAGCGTGTTTTGGAAACCAGTTTGTTCGAAGTTTTTCTGACTTGTTGTGGCAAATTCTTGGCCTGGAAAACAGGCAGAAAAAGCAATTTTTTTTTAAGATCTCGAAGCAACGCAGAGTTGACAGGAGTTGGCGGGTCGAAAGGGGATGTGCACAGAGCTGACATTTAGTGTTATTACCAGCGAGCATTTACTGAGCTCTAACTCTACACGCAGACACCAGGCCACACTGGTTTTACCTACACGACCTCCCTGCACTTCACTTCCTGAGTGTGACACCAGCCCCTCCGCTAGCAGGGACGTTTCTATAATGCACAGCGGTTCAATCACGGGGTGAGCAGGAAGCCGGCCGCGGTGAAGCTGCAGCCACATCGGTTGTTCTGCAGCCACGTCGGTTGTTCTGCAGGTTTCCCCCGATGTGTCGCTGCCTCGTGTCATCAAACAACCATTGAATGCAGAACAGACAACAGCAGTGGGATGCAGCACTTCGCAGAGAGATAGGGCCTTGCAAAGCGGTCATCGACCCGTGTTTTTCCTCTCGTCTCAGACTGGCCCCCAGCTCTGTCTTCAGAGTGATCGCCGCGATTTCCCCCTCTCCTTGTGCACCTGGCCCTGGTCTCCATAGCGCAGCAGTCCCAGCCTATCCCCCACCCCCTACCCCTACTCCTCACCCCCTCGAGCTCCTGGCCTCTATTCCTGCACCATTTCTTGGTAATGGGGTCAATCTATCCTTTTTAAAAACTGGATTTAAATGGAATTGTTACTGGTTTTGTCTGTCCCCTGGTTAGAAATGGTGTGGCTTAGACTCAGCCTGTCCCTAACTCTAGTTCATCCATAAGCCCTGTTATTTTTAGAGCATCAATTTACAAATACGAGATTTTTCCAAGGAGATACATGAGGGTTGTCCAGAAAGTATACAGCCATGCAATATGAAAAATAGAGGCATTTATGGCTGGATTCTTGACAGCAGATTAGGTAGATAGATGATTGATAGATAGATAGATAGATAGATAGATAGATAGATAGTAGATAATAGTAGATGATAGATAGATAGATGATAGATAATAAATGATAGCCAGATAGATGATAGATAGATAGATAGATAATAGTAGATGATAGATAGATAGATAGATAGATAGATAGATAGATAGATAGATAGATAGATAGATAGATAGATAGATGATAGATAATCTCCCTGGAAAAATAAATATATACACATAGTCTGCTTTCTCCACCAGCCTGGCCCCCTGGAGCCATTTCTACTGTTCGATGCAACTAGTCATATGTGACTCTTCAAATATCAATTTCAGTTCATCAACGTTGATGTTGCAACAGTCACATTCTAAGTGCTAGTGGGCATGCATGGCTACGGACTGTCATTCTGGACAGCACAGATCTGCAGAACATTTCCCTCACTGCAGAACGTCCCATTGCACAGCGCACCGTGGGCTACTGGGCCAGGTCTCAGCCCACCCAGGCCTCGTCCACATAGCCCTGTGTAATGACCCCTGGCCCCGAGATCTTTACGTGGTCTCAGTTCTCACACCCCCTCCCTGCAGTCCCTTCCCTGACCACCCTAGAGCAGCTCATGCCCACCCTTCACTTTCTAGCTGTGATAAGATATGTGTAAGGCACCATGTGCCATTTTAACAGCGTGAAGCATATAGTTCAAGGGCACAAAATACATTCACAATGCCGGGCAGCCATCACCACCACCCATCCACCTCTAGAACCTCTTCTTCATCCCAAACGGCACCTCTGCCCCCACCAAGCTCTCCCTCTCGCCTCTTTAGCCCCTGGAAACCACCATTCTGCCCTCTGTCTCTCTGCATGGGACAGTCCTCGGTAGTCCTTGTCCAGCTTTATCCCACTGTCCTGTTTCATATCCATCGAAGCCCTTCACCTTCAGAAACAACCTCATGGTCGGGTCGATTCCTTTCTCACTCAGAGATTCTGTCTGTTTTGTTCACAGCTGCACCTGTGATACCTGCCCAGGTGTGCCTCACACGTGGGTGCTCAGCAAATGCTTATGGGACATGCCAATGCTGAGCAAAGTCCTGGGCAGTGGAACAGGTCTGGGAGCATTGTCAGAGTGGGGAGTCCCTGTCCTGGGTCCCGGGGCCCCTCATAACGTAGAGGCGAGACGCTTCCGTCGTCTAGACCTCATCTGTGAAATGAGGCGAGTTGGGACTCTCTTCAAGGAACCTTCTGGCAGTGTCTTCCTCTGATTCTAAAAAATCACCTGGCTCCTCTTCCATGTCATGGCTGCAAACTGGGAATGGGTGTAGACAGAGGACGGTACCGGACGACAGATCAAGCTGCCCCACCTTCCGGGTCCCCTAAGCTCAGGCAAGTGAACAGTCATGCTTGATGGCCCACTCGCTGCCACCAAGGGTGCCGGAAACGTTCAGAAACCACGTCCCTTCCACCTCGGCTGTGACATTTGATTTCCACGGCACAGAAAGTAGAATAAAGGAGTCACTACTGACCAGAGTGCGGAGGCCGGAGTGTGAGACCAGACCCAGTTGGTTCTGGTCCCCCTGCGCTCTCCACAGTACCAGGATCCAGAATGACTGAGGCTGTGCATTTTCTGCTTAAAGAATATAAATATATATATATATTTTTAAAGCAAAAACCCAATTCTGCTCTAATGAGTTTGGCAATAGACAAGCTTCACAATTTCCCTTGCAATCTTCCCCCAAAGTATAAACTTTCAGGAGAGGAGGAGGGGGTAAAAAAAAAAACACTTAAAAAGAAATACAATTGTGCTTTTCAAAAAGTGCCATGAAAGGCCAAGGTGTGGTTTTAAGGACTGTTTTGGGAGGGGCTCCTTATTTAAGTTTTTCCTTTTTTAGAAATAATCTCTACAGTTTGTGACTTTTGAAATGGATGGTAAACATACTAAACACTGGGATTGGAATAAACTCTGGGGCTGAGACTCCAGGCACCCTGGCTGTAGATCAGAGAGCTCAGCTCTCTCCCCGGAGAGCCGTCCAATAACACGGGACAGGGGGCAGGAGGCGGCGGAAGAAGGACCAGGCACAAAAGCCACAAGTGTTTGTCCCTGCAGGGGAACCACTGCCAAGGTCAGATGAGGCTTTGGGCCTGGGCAGCCGCATGGTCCCACTTGCTGCCAGCTATTCACAGCACAGATCTGAAGCTGTCGGGAGCCAGGCCACCTGCCCTGAGTTACAGACCTACGAGAGTGGCACTCCTGTCCCCCTTCATTTGCACTCCTGAGCCCCCATTCAGTCCCCTGTGGCTGTTTTCTTGTCCCCAGCCTTAGCCTCAGTCACCAGGAAGCTTAGTGAGGGTAAAAGCCATCATAGAAATCTGTTGCACTTGCTATTTCCACGTGCTTCACACTATTTCAAGTGTCATACATGTCTCCGAAGGGCTCATGCCTCCTATTTTACTAGGGGGGAAGCACACAAGCCTAGAATGTCTAGGAGCTTGCTCCAATCACACAACTGGCGTGAGAGCTGGGGCGGATGTGGGCAAAGCCCCAGATCACTGCTGGCAATGAAGCCTCTGCTTCTGCCAACCTTCCTGGCTCCCTGTGCACATCACTCCTCTGCTTCTGCAGACCCTGCTCGCTCCTTGCACCTGCGGCCTTGCCCTCTCCTGGCACCTGCATCTGCCAAACCTAGATATGTGACAGTAGGGAAAGAGAACTTATCATAAAAAGTAACCAAGTAAAATTCTCCCTATATGAGCCTGATACTCCCTGCAGTCGGGGCTCAGACTTTGGAAAAACACTGCTCTGAGCCCGCCAGCATAAATGAAGCTTTGCGACTCCTATCTCCCGAGTGCCGCTGGGTTCCTTTGTCGGGTGAAGTGTAACAGGGCGACCCAGGCAGGCATCCCCAGTGCCCACATTCTTATCTGTGTGAAGCAAGGGCCACACAGAGCGGTGGCTGGTGGAGGTGTCACAGCTCCCGGGCCAGAGCCCTGCTTGTGGCCCGGGCTCACAACCCTGCACCACTGGCAGGTCCCCTGGCCCTGATGGAGAGGAGGCAGGAGGTGAGCAGGGGGCACAATGGCACAGGCTGCCGGATTCTCAAACATTTGCTGCATCTCCCACACATGGGGGAACTCAGACACCCTGAGGCTCAAACCCTGCTCCCAACTGACTAGCGGTATGACTGTGGGTGAGTCTCAATCTTGCTGTGCCTTGGTTTCCTCACCTTTAAGCCTTCTCCCAAGAATTTCTGCAAGGGTGGATGACAGGATGGCTGGACAAGGGAGCTGTAAAGTATTAAACACGATACACCCTTGCTACTAAAGCCTGGCCCAGGGGCCACGGTGTAGGCATCCCTGAGAGGCCACTGGGAGGGCAGAATCTTGGCCCTACCCCGATCTGTTGACTCAGCATGTGCATGTTCCCAAGCCCACCAGGTAATGAGCAGGCGCCTGCCAGGAGGAGGTGGCCCTGAGCACAGGGTGATGACAGAGCAAGTACTTGGAGGTCTGGGCTGGTGGCGAGGAGGTCTGGGCTGGTGGCGAGAAGGTCTGACGACTCCCAGGGAGGGTGGAGAGAGAAAGAAGAGGGGAGGAGGCTCAGCTCCATGGGTGGGAGGCCCCCCAGGGGCAGCTGCTGGGAGCCCCAGCTGCTCAGCACAGGCCGCCTCGTGGGGTGGTGTGCACCCAGAGTCTGGACTCTGCTGGGTTCTGCCTGCACCTTTGCATCTACACCTTAGTTCCTCGCCTGCAGAACAAGCGTCCCGATCCCTGCAGGCCTGTGCAGGGGAGGTGGAGCTCAGTGCCTGGTGCAGGCTGGGGGGCAGTATGGCTCCCCCGTGAACGTGCCCCACGGAAAAGCAGCTCCAAACATTGGCCAAGTTAAGCCACAGAGGCCCCCAGCCCTCCAGCTGGACCAACTCACCCTTTTTCAAATACACAGCCGGAGTGTCTTGGTCCCCGCCCTTCACTTTCACCTGGCACCTAACACTTTCAAAGGCGGCAGCCTTTGAGTTCCCCAACGTGTCTTGGCCCTGGAAATGGAGAGTTTGCATTAGCCTCCCGCGGTAGTTCATTCAATTCAACAAACACATGTCAAACTCTAAGCGTGGCTGGGCCCTGGGGTCGCAAAGATACAAACGAGAAGATCACAGCTCTGTAGTCTCTCCCGGTCTTGCACAGGCACATGAGATACATACATTCCAGCCCAGAGTGTTAGCTGCCAAGACACGGGCACTTCAAGAAGTACTTAAAGAATCGAGAGAAGGCCATTCTATTGAGAAAGGGGAGCTAGGAAAGGTTCCTAGAAAAAGGGAATCGGAGTGGGGTTCTGACATATGAGTAAGAGTTCATCAGGTGGAAACAAGAGGTGAGGGGATTTACCGTAAGTAGAGGAAACAGCAGCAATGAAACAAGGAATTCAGGGAATCTTGAGAACGAGGTGGTTCTCAGGGACTGTCAGTCAGGAGATGGGGAGCGGTGGGTGGGAGATGGGAGAAAGGCAGGAGCCAGCTTCTGGAAGACCCTGTAGGCATACAGCTTGTACCCAGTGAGGGGCAGGAGAAGGCTCTAACGCGTGGACACGAGCGGCTCAGACTCGCAGAGACCTGGCCATTCTCACGTCACTCTGATCTCTCCACATCCAGCATTCCTGCCGTGCGGGTGTGGGAGGATAATTCTGTTTTGATCACTTTGTGTTTTTGTTCTAGTATTTTGCCCTCCCTCTCAAAGTTACCCAACGTTATGTTTCCTGGCTGGGCATTTTCCGGAGGGTAGAGACCAACGCAAAGCTATTAAAAGCAATGGCTCTTCTTGCTTTCTAGAAAACCTGGACTCGCTGGGGGCAGGAGGAAGAAGCTCTGCAGGCACAGCTTGAGCTGCAGGTTCCAAACTCTAGGAGCCATAGTTCTTTGTGTGGTCGGACCCCGGTGTGGGTAGGGCAAGTGTCAGCTAGACAATGCACCTGGGATGCCAGACCCAAAACGTGGGGCACCTGCCATGGCAAAGAGTCCCCTCTCGAGATGTCACTCCTGGATACACACTCATGTGTAAGTCTAAGCACATCTATAAAAGGTGTGCAATGCACCACCACTGGGGATGCTAAGCAATCTCCTGGTCCTGAACAAATGTGAGATAAATAATGTGCATGCATGGTATGCATGGATATGCTGCCATTAGAAAGAGCAAGATTAATCCTTAAGATACAGAAAGTTAAACGGTATGTGAGAAACTCAAGGAAGAAGAAATATGTACTATAAACTATGAGCATGAAAGCAACTTAAAAACCATGCTATGAACACACAGAAATCTTCTGGATGGATCCATAAGGAATTAGAGAGCAAGACTGGAGATTTGTATGAGCTTAACAAGCTTATTTGCACAAGCTTAACTGGGAGACGGGAGAATGGCTTTCACTGCGTAGCCGTCTCCTAACTCACGGTACCAATGGAATTGCCGATATTCTACCAGCTCTGACTTACAGACACAGCTGCTCCATACGGTTCTAACCCATATTTAATGCTTTTTCCTTTTAAACCATAATCGTATTTTACTTGTACAATGGAAATTACGGGCCCCAGGACTCAGAAAAACAGGTGGCCTTTGGGGCATTAGACAATGGCCCGTCGTACCCGTGCCCAAGCTGCCTAGTGAGATACGCTGGCAGAGAACAGAAGGGCCTTGCTCGTCATCAAAGTTCTCTCCTGACTCAAGTGTGAGGAAACGATACTGCTCAGATGAACGCCCCTTTATGTCGGTCTTATCCTGAGCCATCGCAGGTTTATGACTGGTTTATTCCCAAAGTTTCAGCCCTCTGAAGAGATGGAGGTAACATGGGATCAGCTATTGACAGTCACGCTCCGTCACCTCATCAGCCAGGCGTCAATTCAATCAGAGCGTGTCTGACGGAACAGACAAGAGGCAGGGACGCTGTGGGGCTGCCATGACTCACCTGACCAGAAGTTGTGCAGATGACATTGTCACTTGTCCATGCGTAGAAATCACACGAGACTTCGGATCCCACCGTGGACACTGTGAGGAAGCCACAGGCCTTGTCCAATGCACAGTCTGCAAGTACATGGGACGGTCACGTGCCTGTCTTAGGTGATGCTGAGGACAGACAGACACATACCCCCAGCCTGCTCTCCACATGCCCAAACACACTACCCAGACACACACACTCACAGGCAACATGGGATGGCAAGGACTGTTCATGACTGACTAAAATTATGCGATAGTCCTTACACAGACACGTGCTCAATAAACACAGCTATTATTACATGTCTCTGTTCTTGCCATATAGTAGATGCACTATGAACCCCGAAGTGAAATGTTGAGGTAACCGTACACTTGCGGGTTCCACTGACTACAGAGTGTTTTGGAGAAGGTACATGTCTTCAGTATAGTGTTAGTGGTTTCACTGGATGGGCCTCGCACGGTCAGCAGAACATATGTCCACACCATCCGCCAGGTGCCCGTCTCCCCACGACCCCTCACCTGCCAAGCACTCCATCAGCGGCGACTCAGAACCAGGGACACTGGACCTCACCCCCATTGCCACGTCGGCACTGAAGACCACCTTAGATTCTGGAGCCTTCTCAAATTTCTGCATCACTGAGAGAGAATTTGAAATGTATGAAATCTGTCTCCAAAGCATAGAAGCCAAAAAGCGTGTGAAGTCAAGAAGTCACCTCCTGTTTACAGCCCTTGGTCACACGAATATCCCAACCAGAAAATTCCCTTTCAGGAAGTTTCAGCACGCTACCTCGTACGTAAGCCTGAGAGCTATAATTCACCACGTCTCCCCTTTTCACCTTATTGTCAGGACATAAGGAGAAAATTGAGCAGTATGTTAGTCCTTACAGCTCATTGTTTCCCATTGATATTGATTTTCTATCTAAATCGATATTTCCCTGTCCTTATCTGTGAATTCTAATTATATCTTATAATTATTTTATTGAAAACTTCCTTTCCATATAACAACTTGATTTCTTTCTGGAAAGAGGCAAGTTATTTTTAAAAAGACAAATAAAGCATGTGCCTATGAGTTCATGTAAACCTGAAAATGTGTCCTGTGGCTGAGGAATTCTTCTGCAGGCATCTGCTTAAATGATGTGTCAGCATCTGTCTTTCTAGCTACCGTCAACACGTGTGAGCTCCTCTCTGATAGGACCAACATAGTCACACGCTCATGGCTCTAGACAAGGGAGGAAAAAGAAATAATTTCTCAACACGTCAACACTTGGAACTCTGCACCAAGCCAAGGCAGCGTTGCGGGTAACTCTCCAGGAATGAGATCCATGTTTACGAGCCAAAATGCCAACGGGTGTCAACATTTTGCCAAAAAGACAAGCCCCAAAGCACATGAGTACTGTTTTTTTGCAAACATAGGCATCTACATAAGCACCCATCCTCATACACATCGATTGCTTTAAAAAAGACAACGGTATCAAGGCTGGTTTTCATTATAGCGATACATTCAAGGCCATCCAACACAATCTTTTCTCTGCTTTCAAAATAAGTGCAGAAAAAAAATGTTTATTCCTTTTTGGATCAGGTGCAGAGAGGAGAGTTTTAATATAATAGAAGTGACATGCTTTAAGCCTTCAACATTTTTGATGTAGGAAAGAGTTCTAATTTGACAAAGTGGTCCTTCCACATTGATCACAGAAGTTAAGCCGAGTTCATGTTCTCAGCCCATACTCCACCCTTCTGCTCTCCTCTCCTCCTCTCTCCATTTTTGTTTTTATTTTGTATATTCCATGTTATCTTGTTTGTAGAGACTTTAAGCTCCAGTCCAGCAAACACCATGCTACAGGCAGCCCAGTGTCCCTATGGCTAATCAGTGAAGAACAAACAGATGCTCACAATATTCTAGGAGACTAAATAAAAATTGAAAGGTCTCTCAGTTTCCAATTAAAGTCTTCCTAGTGACCTAAAAATGCAGTGAACTTAGTACTTCAGTTAGAAAGCTGGTTTTGGAAAAGGGACATCCGGGATAGAGAGGCCTTCTTGGTGCTGCATTCTGTGAGCAAGCTCACCGCCAAACGGAGCAGAAACAACCCAGGAACTGAGCTGCCAGTGATGCTGTGGAGGGCTGAGTTCATTTGCAAATCCATTTAGCTGGCTGTATAACTTCCCACACACTGAATTCCTACTTCCCAGATATTTACAAAGGTCTTGGGTGTGTTTAATCATGATTTTCCCACAGTGTCCTGTGACTATTTATGTGCCTGTCACTTTCCAAGACAAGGACAATGTTCTGAGAACATCTGAACTTCCACCAGCTAGGATAGTCACAGAGATACTAGTTTCCTGTTTATCGGATCGGTGGGTGGGTGGGTGAATGAATGGATGGATGGATGGATGGATAGATGCCAAGATCATCACAACACCAAGAAACCTGGAAAGAACATTATGAAGATGTTCTCTGAGGTCTCGGTTTCCTGAGGATTAAATGCAATCATGTGAACTGCCCAAGTGCACAGTAACAACTTAGTAAGGGACAGGTCCCTTTGCCCCAGCAAGGACACCCTGCCTAAGTGTCAGGGCTTGTAAGATTGTCCACAAGAACGCTGGTGATGGGAGAATCTCCTTGCCTAATGACCTTTAGGACACAGTTTCCAAGCAGCCCAGACAACTGGAGCAATTTATTCACTCTGACAAGCACCAACTGCTATGGGACAGAACAGAGTAAGGTACAGTTCTGCTCCAAAAGACAGCAACGTCTAAGGGGCCCAGGGTCCAGAGCGCAGCAGTTTTACTGCTCTCTGAGAACAATGCAGACCCGGGAAAAATATTTAGGGGTGAGGTTTCGTGGTGCTGGAAACTTACTTTCTAATGACTAAAAAGAAAAGTGAAAGAGAGGACAAAACAAAATACTAAAAACTGTTGGATCTGGGTGACAATATTTGTTCATCCTACTACTCTCTCCACTCCTACAGAGATGAAAATGTCCCAAAATAACACGCTGGAGACAAATGCACCTCGCATGTCTCTCCTTTTCTAGAAAGCCCTAGAGAGCAGGCATCCCTTCCCAGTCCTGGGCTGATTTAAGGGCCCGCACGTACTCAGACACTGGGACTCTGTGAGTGGGGCCTCCATTTCCGACCATGGCAGCCTCTGCCCCTTGCCGTCCACACAGAAGGACTTCCCGCTGTCCCCGTCCTTCTGGCTGGCCCGGTACTGGCCGTCCTGGTCACACTGCAGGCCCTCCATGTTCTTCTGACAGTCCGTGACACCTGGAACCAAGAGATGGACACAATAGTCAACGACACGCCTCTGAGGTCGTAAGCGTAGAATCGCCATGATGAGCTCTTTGAGAGGAGATTGCTCACTCTGCACTCACGTACCAGGAAGAGGACCTTGACTAAGTCCCTGACCATCCTGACCACGGACTTCTCGTCTCCAAAACCTTGAGCTTATGATAAGCAGTTGTTGAAGCCACCCAACCGATGCTAATTTGCATTGAGCAGCCTGAACGAAGACATGTTTTATAATCATTCCATGAAGGAGGTATCACTGGCCTCATACACTAGGTGAGGAAGTTGACATTCAGAGAAGGCAGGTGACATGGCCTGGGTCACAGTGGCAGGAGGAGGGAGGTTGGGGATGCAGGTGGGTCTGGCTTATGTCCAGCCTCAGCCTCTTCCTCTGTCCCCTGCCATTTTCGCAGCACCCCCTCCATAAACAAGGACAGTACATCGCGCCCATCTGCTCTGGAGAAAGCATTTCTCTCACAGTGTAAAGTTGTTTCAGGCCATAGTGACTAGAGTCAAGGTGCACACGCTGAGGGTGATGCCCAGAGGTCAGGGACACCCTTACGTCTTGGTGAAGAGTCTTCTCCAGGAAGAATGTCAGACTCCTGGCCTGTAAGATTTTACTTTCCTGGAATCACCACTCTATTTCCACTACCTGACCAAGAAAACTGCTTTCATCAGAGAAGGCAACTGGACGTCTTTCAATTCATTATTTAAAAATTCTGCACACTGTTCAGATTTTAAACCATAACAGTTTGCCTCATGTTGACAAGTTTCAGGCTCACATGAAAAGATGCACGATAAGGCGGGCTATGGGTTCTTGCTAGAAGAAACCCAACAGTGCCCAGGTGACTACTCAGGACATGAAGTCCCGTGACATACGGGAAGGCCACAGGTACACACAGTCCTGACAAGCGTATGAGGCAAAGGGAATGAGAGCTACACCGTGGCAATGACTGTAGGTGGACAATATCTTCCACTTCTCCATCTGATAAGGTTGACTTACACAAATCAGAAGCTTCAAAATCAGCCAAAACCAAGATCAAAGGCCAGCTATGTCACCTACGAGCTGCGGGACCTTGGCTAAATTGCTTCCCCGGGTCACACACCTTCTCAGCTGTGAGAGTTGGGCTTTAATATTTATTTACCTAGAAGGGGAAACAGGAGGGTGAAATGGGACAACACAAGGAAAATGCTGGGCCTGGAGTCTGGAGGGATTGGCACGCAAACATGGTGGCCGCTGGGACCACTGTGCGGGGCACCCCCTGGTTCTCCAAGGTGGGCAACTGTGTCCCTCATCCGAGAGACTCTGGAAACCTGTTTGGTTGTCACAGCCTGGGGTGGGGGGCCTGCTAGTGAAATCGCATAGGTAAGGACCAATAATGCTGCTAAATAAACATCCTGCATGCACAGGACAGCCCCCCAAAGTGAAGAATGATCTGCCCTAAAATTTTAACAGAGCCGAAGTTGAGACCGGCCTGCTGTGGCCGCATTGCATTGTGGGGTTTTGATTTCAGAGCAGGACCCTGCAGAACTCACAGTGAGTCCGGCTGAAGGCTCCCGCCGACGTGGTCGTTCTGCCCACAGGACATGCGACACAGCTCACACTCCCTGCTCGCTCTTGGTAGAATCCAACAGGACAGGCCAGGCACTGCTCATCCTGAAAGTAGCTTCCTTCGGGACACTTAACTAGAAAGGATACACAGAGAAATGATGTCAAAGAGAAGACACTTGCTTTTACAGTTACCACCTCACAGTGCTCAGGGTACCTGAACCCCCAGAATCTGTCCAGGAGCTCAGGGGTTCAACGACTGCGCTGTGTATCCAGGTCTGGGAGCCAATAAGCTGTGTGGGTGGTGGACAGCCCTGCTCCCAGGGGCTGATGGGCTAGGGGATGGGAGGGCGGCAGACAAGAATTTCTGACCTGGCAGAGGAGGAGATGCTAGTAAAGAAGACCCTCCTGAGAGGTGAGGCTTGTGACCCGAATGACAAGAAGCACCCCAGGCAAAGACCTAGGGGAAGAGCATGCTGCCAGAGGGAACAGCAAGTGCCAAAGCCCTGAGGACGGAATGACTTTGGAGTATTCAAGGAAAGGAAAGAAAAAAGCCAAAGCAAAGCCCTGAGAGCAAGCTTAAGAGATGAAGGGAAGACTGGCATGAGGAGGAGTTGAATGACAACCTGAAAGATAAAAATCCATTCACAGGTCGCCATGGGACCGGTTCCCAAAGTTAAGGGTGTGGCAGCCCAGTGGGGATGCAAATGTTGGGGTCAGACAGATTGGGTAAAGGCCCTGTCCCCACTCTACAGATCTGACTTTGGACTTCTCTGAGGTTCCACTTCTTTGTAAGACAGGGATTAATACTACGAGCTCACTGGAGTGTAGAGATGATGCACGGAAGCACATATCATAGTGCCAAACTCCTATATATGCTCCACAAATGGTATTTGTATACTTTAGGGCAACCTTTGTTGTAGCCAACCTCAGCCTCACGGGGTAGCCAATCTCCAGTCTGCCCAAACAGGATGCCCTGCTGCTCTGGGGCCATTTCAACAGCTCAGCACCATCTCACCTGACCCATGTGGCCTCTTCCTGTTGGTCAGTCAGTCAGTTATTAATGGCTTTGCTCAGACTTGGGACTACGGGGAGGTGAGGGAGGCGCTCGGGCACATACGGAAGCTCTCACTGTCAGGTGGCTGGGTTTCTGTTGACTCAGAAATGCCAGGTGTGACCCTGAGAGCGAGGGGCCCCTTCCACCTCGCACCCTGGATGCATCCTTTGCTACATTCTCTCCCTCCCTACTACCCTGCTCATCTGCCTATCACAGGGTGCCCTGCCCCTCAGATCCTGATATTCCCAACCCCACCCCATTCACCTCCATTAAGAGGATATGGACAAAGAAACCGGAAATGCAAGCTGCCGAGATGTGTGCCTCCTAAGAGTTCTAAGTTAGGGTCTAAAGAGCTCTACTCTGAGGAAAGTGCATGACCTTGGCCACACTGAGTCTGATGACTTGGAGAAGGGGGTGGGGTAAGGAGGTTCTTTCTAGTTTCTTTCTGGGTTCAGGGTTGTGTCCCCAAGAGCTTGCCAAATAACTTCTAGAAGAAGCGAGCTGCTGCCCAGTGAGGGTGGGTTGAAAGCTTGCCCCCTCTTGTGAGCACAGCCATGTGCCATGCCCTCTGTGGGAGCTTCGCGTCCATTACCACAGCACACCCACATCTTCACGTTGTGTCCCCACCTCACAGGTGAGAAAGCTGGGTCTTGGGACATCCATGCATGACACCCCTGCATGCTTCTCTGCAGAGGGCAGTGGGGAAGGAAAATGATAAGCTCTGCCAAGAACGGCACCAGGTGTTCCGGTGTGCTCTCTCTCAACCTGAGTAGAAAGGCCTCATGGCATTCTAGACCAGAGAAAACTGACGTTCAAGGTCAAGACTGGCCTAGCAAGCGGCGAGGTGGGATTTGAGACTCATTCTCTCCAAACCAAAGCCTTTTCTCCACCCCACCCCCCAATTCCAGCACCTTCCTTTGACAAAGTACAGACGTGTGGGACGTGCTAGAATGGAATCGGTGTTGACTTAACAAGCGCTGTCTCTAGTAGGCTTGCACACTTGGCATTTCTGAGTAAATCAGAAACTCAAGGCACATCCTGGAACCTGCGCAGTGTGTTTTCCGATCTGCCCTGAGCAATGAGCACCCTCACCCCGCCCCTCGGCGAGCTGGGTTTCATTACTTCTATGAGTCAGGTTGTTGATCATCTCTAGTATTTGAACCCCAGTACTGAGACTGTTTTTTCAAGTGGTCTCCAAATTCATCGCTAAAGGAAAACAAAACCTTTTCAGCTAGCCTGAGCCGCCTGAGCCGCCCAGCCTCCAAACCCAGGGCGCTGGGGGGGGGGGGGGCAGAAAGCAGGGAGCCGGGACCCCACGCTTGCTGCACGTTCAATATGTTTTAGGCCTTTGGACTCTGCTCAAAGACTGTGCCTTCTGCTTCTCTCCATCGCTGATGTCTGAAGTCATTTCCACCCAAGAGAATACCGTAGAAGTCAGAAGGAGACAGTGGCTGGACTGGGGGCATCTTCCCCTTGGCAGGCGGGGCCCCTCAAAGACCCCAAGTTCACTGCAGTGACTGGGCATTCGTCCTTCAGTGAACTCCCTCTGTGAACATCACTGAAAGCCCCCTTTGCCTCAGTTCCCTCCTTCGTCAAATAAGAAAATGTGGCTCTTTACAGAAGAGGATTGTCAACTCCTGCTCTAGAGCTACTGGAGCCTGGGGGGATGGGAGGGACTTGCCCAGGCCCCACCCTGCAGCTCCCTCTCTCTCTGAGGCCTGTTCCCCTGAGGCCAGGACCTGAGTCCCAGCCCTGCACTGGCTGACACTCCGGTCTTCAACGCTCTCAGCTTCCTCTCCTTTCCTCCCCATTGAGCCGGGCTCCCATCCTGGTGGTCAGGAGCTAATAATCTAATAGCCCAGTTCCCTAGAAGGAAGCTTAGAACCAGACTTTCAGTCTAGACCCTTTATTTTACTAAAAAATTAAAAAAATTAAAAAAATGCCCCATGCCCCTGTCATGGGACTTGTTTAAAGACACAGAGTCAATGAAGGTTCTCTGACCTGACCCTTAACTAGCATCCCCTCGCCCATCTCCGGCTGCTCCACCTCTCACCCCACTCGCTAGAGGGCGCACACCTGAGGTTAGTGAGCCTCAGCGTGGAGGCTCTCAGACCCCCTTAGCAGCACCACCTGGGTGACAGCAGTTCACCCACTGGCAGGTGTTGCCATTACTCCTACTGCTATCTCTTATCTCCTTTGTCGGGACTGTTCGGGTGAGGGAGAGAGATCGTGAGCTCTGGTCCCAGAGGACCTGGGGTTACTCACCCGCGGACATGCAGTTCCGTGAACCTGAGCCCCGCTTTTGAGTCAGCCCCGCTCTGGGCACCACGGATGCACGAGCTCATTTCATGGGAGCCCCAACCTCTTCATCTGTCAGATGGGGAAGTTACCTGCCCCCCTCGGGCTATTGTGAGGGCTAAATATTTGTGAAGGTGCATTTAAACTGCCAACTCCTCTGTGCTTATCAGTGGGACGTGGTTGTGTTTCTGGTTTCTGTTTTAAGATTTAGCTGCACCTTAAGTTCAGTGTGGAGTTTAGAACTTGGCGTGGATTTCATGAAAGGAAAGGCCATGTAGCTTTTGTGTTGCAACCAATGTAAATAATGGAAAAACAACCGGAAAACATCTTCTCCCACTTCAGCTCAATAAAAATGCCTCTCTGTCTCATGCCACGTGGGAGGAAGAAAGTTTCAGCAGAAGACAGAAGAATGCCCCCAAAGATGCCCACGTGCTAATCTCTGGGACTTGTGAATACGCCAGGTTACACGGCAAAAGGAAACTAAGGTTGCAGATGGAATCGAGGTCCTTAATCAACTGACCTTAGAATAGGGAGAGTGGTCTAGGTTGTGCAGCTGTGTTACTCATAAGAGTCCTTAGAAACAAAAGACAGGGTCCAAAGGAGATGTGAGTACAGAATAATGGTCAAAGAGCCATGACCCTGCTGGCTTTGAAGATCAAGGAAGGAAGTCAAGAGCCAAGAAATGTGGGCTCGAAGCCGAGAAATTCAAGAGAACAGCTTCCCACCTAGGGCCTCCGGCAGGAATGCTGCCCAACTGACACCCCGATTTTAGCTCAGTGAGACCCACGTCATAACTCAAACCTGTGGAACTATAAAATAATCCATACGTGCTGCTTTAAGCCACGAAGCGTGTGGCAGCAACAGGAAATTCACACAGCTCCAAGGAATTTGCAGCTGCCTTCTAGTGAGAACGGCTTCCAAGGCTATTTACGTTCAAGGCCAAGAACAACCCCACTTGGCCTTGACCAGGTCAAGTCCTGGGCTGGTCAACGGGCATGTGAGCATGGTGGCGTGGAGCACCGTGCCATAACCAGACTAAGAAATGTCGCAGAGCCCACAGCGTGGACATGAGCCTTCTCCACAAAGACAGGGCACCCCAACCCCAGGGTCCAAGCGTGTCAACGAGCAAGGGGAAGGGACAACTTCAGCCATCAGCGTTCTCCCCTTCTGTCAGGGGAGTTTCAGCTACTGCCTAATGCGTGATGGCTACCTGCCCACACATAGGAGGATGGAAAAACTTCTGTTGAATAGGTAAACGAGTGACTCTCCACTCCGCCTGTCAGAACAAGCTATCTCCCAGCACTCGTGGCCTCGCCTGTGGCCCCAACACAGCTCGACAACAGTAGATCAGAGAAAAGGTGAACCTACCGCACCCTACGGGGTTCTGATTGGCATTGCTGGTGGTCAAGACCCGGTGGAATCCTTCCAAGCATCCAAACCGTGTCCTGGGAGACGTGCCAAAGCCATCCCCTGGGGGGAAGTGGATGGAGGTGTCCGCTGAGAATGTGCTGGAATCGAGATGAAGCTGGAAGGCTCCACTTTGGATGAGATCGGCGAAGCGCCCGACGAGATCCTTGCCCACTAAGGCCTCCTCTGTAAGACATGGGATGAGGCCGAGGTGTCACCTCACTGTCCCCTGCAAGGGTCTGGGGGGATCCAGGGGCCTGATTGGCCTAAGGCCCCAGGAGTCAGAAGCACAACCATGAGCAACACCCAGGTCCCTGGCTCCTGTCCTTTCTGTGGCATCCGTACAACCCCTCACTGGTACAGGACATCATGACTTCAGTCCCTAATCTCACTAACTGCACACACACAGGCTTTGCACACCATCATCTCTGAGCCTCAGTTTTCCCATCTGCAGAATGGAAACGCCTCTCTTGCAGTCGGTGAGGAGAGTGAGGGAGAATATGTGATGGGGCCACTCCAAGAGAAGACAGAGGCTCCAGGAGACAACGTGGCCTTCCGCCGGGTGTTCAGCTAAACACCGAGAAGGCTTCCGGCTGTGGAACTGTAAACGTTCCCTGGGAAGAAAGCAGATGAGGGCCGCATCTGGAGCCGGGACAGATCTGAGCACACGAGGGCCCTTCACACTGAAGCAGGCGGCCGCAAAGCCGGCCAGAGGCCTGAAGCTGCAGTCGTTACCACTGACGCCGGGAATAAACATCTACTTGCAGGAGCTTCGGACACCCCCAAATGACTCAGGCTCTTCCCAGAGGAAGACAAGAGGGACCCCTAGCTCCTAATGTACAAGGGGACGTGATCACTGCCACGAGACGGCATAGTGGTGGAGACGCTGCCTCCCTCCTGGTTTGATTCTGGCCACACCATCCAGGAGTTGCCCTCACAGAACAGAGGTCAAGTTCCAGCCCGTCCTGACCCCTGGGGGATCATAACATCCAGTCTACTTCTCCTCAGATCTTCCCACTCTCTCGATCCATCCAGACCACAGCTGCCCTGTTGTAGATTGTGTAGTCGTGGGTTTAAATTAAGGAGTGTGATTTATAGGTAAGTGGAAATGAGCAGGATGTAAGTTCTTAAGCAATAGAAGCTCCCTCCCCATCCCACTCACCCCTTCTTCACACTTATATCCCCTCTCTGTGCCCAGAAAATCAAGAGATTAGGAACTGTTCACCAAAAACACCATCAGGTGATACGATTTAACTCCAGGAAGCTACTGAGGAGAATTCCAGTGATGCTGACATACTTTTTCACAGTTCGCTCCTCACCCCAGGCCAGGCACATAGTTCTCTCACTAGATCCTCACAGGAGAGCCTGTGGGCTCACTGGCACCTTGTGACAAATGAGGAAACTGAGACTCAGAGGCTGTGCCTATAGCTTCTTTACGGCGGCAGTGAGAGAAAACATACCAACGTCACGCAAATCAGGAAGGGAGGCCGGGGGGACAGCCCCGAGCTGCAGCTTCCACGTGACAGTCACTCCCAGACGCTCCTGGCTCACACACTCCACCCGCACTGTGGAGTTGTCACAGACAGGGATGGAAACGGGGGTCCCATAAGTCTTCACCTAAAGAGACAGGCACCTTCAATTCAAGGACACAGAGCAGGGAGGCTGCATTGTTGAGCCCACACCAGGCTCCAAAGTGGAGTCACATCACTGTTGGAGGATGTGACCACAGGGTGACCTGCAGGCTAGACCCAGGCAACTGGAGGCTCCTCCCCCCCCCTCCTGTCCTTGGAATGTCCCCTCTGCCCCCAGTTCCCACAGAGGGGGCTGTCCCAAGGGTGCAGCACTTAGCATTCTTAGAAGGCGACATGGCATACTTTTTGCACTCTCCATTAGTCGGTTTTCATGTCAAGTGTTTTAAACGTACGAGCTACGTTAGTCTCCAAAACACACCTATGGACCCAGGACTACCATTACCCCCGAGCTCAGCCAAGCCCCTGCCGCGGGGACAGCCAGGCGTGTACCTGGATCTGGCAGAAGCCGCGGGCTGTGAGCTCGTCCGATATGAAGACCTGGAAAGCCAGCAGCACGCCGGCGTAGTCGGTGCTGCACATCTTGGGGGGCGGAAGCTGGAGCTGAAACTGGGCTTGGGTCTGCAGGGTCTGCCACCGCTGGAGCCCTGCCGGGAAGTCACAGGTCAGAGGTCAGTGGGGGACAGGCCTGCGGGATTCCTTTCTTTTCTTTGTTGGATTTTCCCTCCTGCAAAAATAACCCTCCTTCATTTGGCTCGGAACACCCAAGCACAGTCATCCTGCATGGTCATCACTGGAGTCTAAGCACCGCCTCGCCTGGGGGCTTGTCTCTGAAATGCATTTGCACCCTCCCAGCCAGCTCAGTCCTGCCTCAGCCTTTAAACCAGGCTGCTTCACATCAGGGGGAGGGTCCTGCACCTTCTTCTTGGAAAACCTGCCATACTACCTTGCATTCCAACGGGGCAACTCCATGTGGTTTTGCCAGTGAAGAGCAGATGCCGTAGACGGTACAAAAGGCACAGTGTGAGGTTGTTCAGAGCACGACCTGCACAGTCATACACAGCAGCCCCGCATCCAGCTTCAGGAGCTCAAGACCTGTGCTCTCCCCTTGCTCACACCCCTTGCTCTACGTCACTCTGTCATAGTCAGAGTGACAGGCCACCAGTGTGTCCACATCACATTTTAAACTGTTTCAGCATAACATTCCCTATCCCAGAATGCTTTGCAACACATGCTGTCCTTTTACACATTGCCGGTGGCCCAGAGCCTTGTGACAGTCCCAGGGTCAGGGTCTCTCTCCCGGACACCCCCTTCCACTGCCCTGGATGGGCTCAGTGCCAGGTCCCAGCGTCTGCCCTGCCCTGCCTGCCTGAGCGTAACCACCCGGGCTTGGCCAAGGCAGATGCAGCCAGAGCCCTGCGTAGCCTCACAGCCTTGAGTGTGTGAAAGTGGGTTCGGTGGGAGAACGGGACAGAGCAACTCTGCTGATGCTCACAGAGGGCACCCACCGGCCCATAGATCTGCCAGGGGAGAGGCTGGGGGGCAGTGTCCCTCCCAGAGGTTGCACAAGCCACTCTGAGCTTGTCAACACCGTAGTGACCACCAGAGCACCTACCTGCAGACCACAGTCCTAGACCCAAGACACCCCCGGAGAACGTGAGATGAAGGCAGTTCTCCAAGAGCAGAGAGGCCTGTGACACCCATACTGCTCCTAGCAGACAAGCTCGGGCCCTCTCTCCTGCTCTCGACATGCCCTGGCTTACTCAGAACGGTGACAGGTGGGTGTGGAAAGCAGGAGGGAGCAGCGGGCAGGGCAGGCATTCCCGAGGCCACTCACTCTGGCAGGCCCGGGGCGGAGGCAGCAGGGACACCCAGCGTTTGCTCTCCAGGCTGCACACCAGCGGCCCTGGCGGGAATGCGCTGCTGGAGCCGTGGAGGCATCGCAGATGGCACTGCTGGACGGCGGCCCCACCGGGGCCCGAGGCTGGCTCGCACAGGATCACGCCGCGGGCCACGTTCAACATGCCGAATGGCAGAGGACACTGCGGGCCTAGGAGAAGGAACAGGGCCAGCTGTGGGCACCTGCCCAGCAGAGGGGGCTAAGCGCTGCCACCTCACCCCTTGGCCGTGCAGGGCCTCCCTCGTTTTCACCCCACAGATACTGGGGGCTCCTAGGGCCCTGGCCTGGGCCTGCTCCTGCTCCCTGCCCTCTCATCCCTCTTCTTGGACTAGCCCATCCTCTGTCAGCCTTTCGCAGACACTTGAGCAAGGATGACCCTCCAGTCCTCATCTCCAGCTTAGATCTGTCGAGCCTCTTCCCATCTCTAAATCCAATGACCAAGTGGTCTTCTCCCCGTCGAAGCCAACACATTGGAATTCACTGTGTGCTGCCCAGCCCAGCTCTGCTCTCAGCACCCTGAGCTCAACGTGGGGCACCCCCAGCCATCCCGCTGGCCCACGCCAGACACATGGCAGTCATCCCGGCCGGTCCCACCTCCCCTGCCCTAGCATCCAAAGGCTGTGGCCCCCACCTTCTTGGCTTCTCTTTACCCCTCCCTGAGCTTCCTCCATTTAGACGTTCATCATGTTTCTTGCACTGCTATGGGAGCTTCCGCATCGGGCTCCCTGCATTTGGGCCTCATCCCGTACACCCAATCCAACCCCCGTTGTCAGCAATGAAATGGACATCAATGCTCAATTCCCCTCGTGCCTGCTGGCCTGGCCTCCCTCTCTCGGCTCTCGGCTCCCTCAGCCTCCCTTGGCCTCCAGGGTCCGGCTGTCATTCCCTGAGCAAATCCTGGTCGTACACCCTGTGTCCTATTTCTGCCTAGAACATTCCTTTTCTGACCGTCCACTATCAACTCAACACCTGGAACTTTCGAACGTCTCCCATGGTTTTCCTAGGCCTTCTTAGGTCTCCTTTCTCCAAGCTCTGCGGCCACCTGGGGTCGCCCTCCCTGTTACCGATTATTCGAGAGGCTAATCACGTGCACCCTGGCCCCTGACTGGATGGAGCCACGCGAAGAAGAAGGGCGCCTTGCCCCTGTTCACCGAGGCTGCAGGGCAGAGCAGATGCAGGACCCAAGCTCCACAAATGTGGGCGGAACAGGTGGCTGAGTGAGTGAATGACGCATAGACACTCAGCGCGGCCATTCCACACCCGGCTGCAGGCCTCGTGGCCTGACTCCTGGTGCAACCTTGCTGCCTGCTTCTCATCTGGCTTGAACATTCGCCTCCACATGTGATCAAGGGTACCTGGGGCCTCCAGGACGGGGAGGGATTCATTGTGACCTCCAGCGTGCAGCCTCGGCTTCTTTCTGAGAAGACCGATGGGCTCTGGCTACTTTGCACCGTGATCTGCAGTGGGCTAGCGGAGTCGGCTCTTAGCGAGTGGAGGGGGTTTGTGGAGGACCAGCCTGTGGTCCTCAGCTGCAGGGCCGAGTGCTTTCAGGAAATAGACGCCTGTGTGGACCTCAATGGGAATCAACTGCAACCATATCTCCCATGCACATCCCGTCTCCCTTCCCACCCCCCACTGTCTGGGTGTCTTTGGTGACCCCCCAGCCTGAGTGAAAGAAGAGCTAAGCAGTCCACACCCCCCACCAGCCCGGGGCGCCCCCGCAGAGCAGATTAGCTTACTCTCACAGGCTGGCTGGCTCCCGGCCATGCGGGTCCCTGGAACCTCCTCTCCACTGCCCAGGACACACCAGCAGCTGCCCTGGGCCGGGTCGCACTGCACTGGGGCAAAGCCTCCGTCCGCTGCCCTGCAGGCTGGCATGTAGCCTGACCTGGCTCTCCCAGACAGGACTCCTCTCTGCAGCGCTTCACAGAGGCCCGGGCCTGAGGCAAAGACAAGCCAAACGGTCTCTATGTCTACGTATCAGCCACAGCCCTCGTCACTGCCCACTGCCACCCACCTGCAGGGCCCTCCAGGGTCTGGGCTGCCTCCCACGGGGGCGCTGAAGTAGGACAAGGTAAAGACGGGGCTTTGCTTGGCTCTGTACACCCTCCCCCATTACACACACACACACACACACACACACACACACACACACACAGCCTGCCCTCAAGGAGCTCAGTCTTCAAGGAGACTGACCAGTGAGAAACCATCGTTCAGAGTGACAGCAGGTAGTGATGTGCAGGACAGTGTAGGAGCCCGTAGGAAGGCACTGAACTCGGCTAGGAAGAATCTGGCTGGAGTTCAGTGCACCCAGATCCTGACTTGTGAGAGATGGAGAAATAAGGCACACAGGCGTGGGACCCGCAGGGCCCAGGAGGGTGGCCACGAGCATGGGCCTGGCCTTCGGGAACACAGATGGTGTGGGGGGCTGGTTCTGAGGCAGAGGGCAAGGAGCAGCATATGGGCACTTCAGGGACAGCGTCTGGACTTCAGGGTCAGGCTGGGAGCTGGGGGACCAGGCAGGGACCTGCTGTTGTCTCGGGGTTGGGCACCTGGTCTCCCGCGGAAGCAGCTGTGTGCCCTTTCACAGGGACCGGCGCTGGCTGGCGTCTCCCAGTTACAGAGCCCAGCCCTGCCTCCTGCCCCGTGTGTGTCATCAGAGGACCCGCGGAGGTTGGAGGACGTTGGTCCTACTTTACAGATGAGAAAACTGAGGCATTGTGAGGAGAGAGGTTCCCACAGCTCTGGAAGCAGCAGAGCTGGGATGTGAAGCCACTTCTTGGGCCCCCACGGTCCGGGCTCTTGGGAAGGGGTCGGGGGGCCCAGGGACCGGGCCCACTACTCACACTGCGTGCTGCGGTTTGTGCCAGGAGGGTTGCCCTCTCCAGAGGCCGGGTCCACACACCAGGCGCTGGCCTCTGACACCTGCAGCATGGCAAACTCTCCTGTCTGAGACAAAGCCAAGGTCAAGTCACTCCCAGGAAGAGCTTGTCCGCAGGGACAGAGGTGGCCTGGGGTCAGCACCGTTTTACTCCAGACCCTTCCTGTACATCATGTGAGCTGATGGTCTTCACAACCTTGTGAGGCAGGGACCACAATCCTCCCATTTTAGGGATATAACTGATCTTCATAAGGCCCCTGGGAGCCAAGCAGGACAACCCTGGGGCCTCCGTTACTTGGCACACAAGCGGTTAACATTCTAGCATGACTCCTTTCTCTAGGAGCTTCTACTCCTAAAATCAGCTACTGCACGGAATTATTATAATCACTTAGGGAGGTGGGGATCACTATTACGGCCCCTTCCTTTCATAATGAGAAACTGCGATCCAATGGGCTCAGGCATTTGGCTTTCAGAAAAGCGTGGCAGCAGCTGTGTATGTGCGAATGATCTTTCAAAGGGTTTTGTTGAGTGATATTGCCTTGGGCCCTCCAAATAACTGTAGCACTAAGGAGGATGAAAATGTGGCCCCATCTTATGGTCAAAAAGAAAGAAAAGGGAAAGGAAAGAAAATAAAAAAACCTAAAGCACAGAGAAGGTAAGTAAACTGCCCAAGGTCACACAGCCAAGGTCTGCCAAGACTAAAACAAAAACCCAGGTCTAGAACTTCCTGAGAGTGTTTAAAGATTTATTTATTATTATTATTATTATTATTATTATTATTATTATTATTATTATTTTTGACAGAGAGAGAGACAGAGACAGAGAGAAGGGAGAGGACCCAGAGCAGTCTCCACAGTTGACAGCATTAGTTTTCCATATAGTTTCACTCCACAGGTGGGCACAGGGCTGCACAGGGCAGGAACTGGGCCAGGAACCTCCCGCACAGGCCCCGGCAAGAACCTAACAGGGGCCACACCCCAGCTCAGCATATGGGTCTGCATGGGCTGGGGCCAGGATTCGATCCTCGGGCTCCGGGGCTGCAAATTGAGCCCTTAACCCGCTGAGCCATCCCAGCATCCCCTCCTGAGAGTTTTTAACAAAAACACATTTAAAAAATCATCTGCAACCTGTGGGACGAAGTCCTGAGTCCCCGCTTGGCACCCTCCCAGGCCTACCTCCAGGCAGGTGGGGACGAACAGGTCTGTTGGAGATGGATTTCCTTGGGCCCCAGCTTCTTTCCAACTGGAAAGTAGTCCGCGGGCTCGAGACGTCTCACAGGAGCTGGGGCCTGCAGCAGGGAGAGGGCAGTTCTTACAGGTGTGGGGGTCCACGCGAGAGCGGGGTCCCCGGCTGGGCTGAGTGTCAGAGCCGGGCACCTGGGTGGATGGAGGTGCCCTGCACAGAGAGCTGGAACCTCAGGGGAGCAGCAAGTTCAGGTTCAAGGACAGAGATCCATGGTGGCGGGTGGGGACATAGAGTGAGCAGTTGATGACACGAGTCTGAACCTCAGGAGAGCGGCTGGGCTGCAGGATGCACGGGAGGTAGTTGCCCAAACTACAGAACTGGAGGGAGCGGCCCAGGGAGCAGGGGTGTGGGGGAGAGAACACGGGGGTGGCGGCACTTGGGGACGGGCCCCCTGAGCCTCCCCGGGTTGGGTGACACCAGCTGACCCACCAACAGGGTGAGGTAGGCGCCCTCTGCGGACTTCACTTACACTGGGGGGCCCGGGGGAGGCGGGCGGTCAGCGAGGCGGGGACGTACTGTCCCTTCCTGTCCACACACCAGCAGTGTCCTAGAGAAGAGCCATGGGCCACAGGTTCAGGACCCACATGGGGGACCTGCCTGCAGTGTTCCACAAAAACGTGCCTTCTATACATTCATAGCAGTGCCAGGAAGGGCCCCCCATCCGTCCCGCCATGCCCAACGCTGTCCACAATCGTGCACTTCTGATAGAAGGTCACTGCTCCCGTTGCACAGAGACCACCAGAGGCCAGAAGGAAACGAAGGGCTTTGCCATCAGCTCACACTGAGGGCCCTGGAGTCCAGCCCACTCATCCCCCAGCGTGGGGCTCTTCCCTCTGAATGAAGAGGGTGTCACGCATCTTCCCGGGGCCCCTGTCCCCCTCACCGGTCCTGGCGTGGCACTGCAGGTGCTGCCAGCTTCCAAACGCGTCACACTGGGGCACGTAGGGGCCGGGCCGCAGGAGGGCCGAGGCCGGAGAGGATGCGCCCCCGGGGCGGCTCTGGTAGAAGTCAAAGGCTGGAGTCGGGACAGAGGGGAGCAGAGCTGTGAGCGCCCGGCCTGGGGAAGCCCCGCAGCAACAATGGGCACGTTTATGCAACCGTTACGGTGTGCCAGGCCCACGCCATGCACACGTTTTCAGCAACTGACTCCTCACAGAGGCCGGCTAGGGGAGGTAGTGTTATCCCATTGAACGGCTGAGAAAGCAGGGGTCCGGGGAGCTCTGAGCGGCTTCCCCGGGGCTCACAGGCAGGCAGTGGGCGGTGACTTTGAGTGCAGAAGTCAGTCCATATAAACTGCCCTCCTGCCTTCCCACCTAACTCCTGCCGTTCGGTTCTTGACTCTCTGAAGCTTTGTTCTCCGCAATGTCTTCTCTTACCTACCCAACAGCTCCATGAACATTTATCTCAACATGAGGAGACAGGATCAATGAGGGGGGCTAAGGGATGAGTGACGGTCACCCTGCTGATCACGTTGCATCCCGTGCTCAGCTCTCGGGGGTCCCCTGGCCTGCAGTGTTGGCGCCCAATGCATGAGACACTGTGCTGACTCGTTTAGGTTTGTGTCTTACGTGCCAACATGTAAGCACTGTCAGGACAGGGATTTATTTCGTACCTAGAGCAGTGCCTGCCCCATCATGTGGGTGTGCGAGAAATATTTGTTGAGTGAAAAAGAAGAAGATGCATGCATGGGAGGCAGGGGGCATAGTCAGGTCACAGTCCAGGGGCCTCAGCTCTCCCTCTCGGGTCACATTTGCCCTCAGCTCCGTCCTCCTTCCAGGCAGCCAGGAACTGTCCCAGGCCCTAACCTCCAACCACGTGTGCTGGGGCTTGTGGGTGGGGGACGCAGCCACAGGGTCCTCACAGGGGTCCCGGAGGAGAACAGCCCCACGGGCACAGCCAGGGCATGGTGGCCTGCCTCCCATCTGGGCCGTGCTCCCAACTTGCCTCCTCTCAGATGGGCGTCATGGTTCCCAGAGGGGAGGTGGAGTCCCCCGAACACCGAGCCCAAGTCTCATACTTGACAGACTAAGTGTAATATTTAGATCAAAGGATCTTAAGCATCAAGCTCAGGCCAGGCATAGCTATGCACACCCTCCCCCAACCAGGGGACATGGCTCCCATGATCTGATGGCCAATGACAGTTTGTGGCCCTCAATCTCTTCTTGTCCTGGGCCTTCAATGCCCAGACACACAAGCCGCTGGGAGACACGTCCTTTATCCTCTTTAGCCTCAGGCGGGGACATCAGAGCACGCAGGTAGGTCAAGGAGAAGTTCCCCAGCTGGGCCCAAATCAACCTCTGTGGCACCAACAACTTCCTGCGCCATCTGTCCCTAACCAAAGTGGTCACAGCTCACGGGCCCCATCCCACTGCCCCTCTCTCTGGCTACCTCAAATCCCATCCATGCACAAAATGTGAAACAGCTCCCGTTTGGGCCCAAAGCAGAAGTCCCCAAGTCTCTGAGGAACAGAGAAAGGACGCGCCCAGCACGGGGAGAGGGGAAGGGATGGAAGAGAAAGGAAGAGGGGAAGAAAGCAGCAGGAAGGATGGACAAACATCATCTCCTGGGCTCCTACGATCCACCAGACACTGTGTGGGGCGGCTCTGAGGCTGACAAAGGCATGGCTGGAGAGGGAGGGAGCAGAGGTGGTATGATCCGTGGAGAGTCTCACCTCCTGTGGGGTTGGGACAAGGCCACTGAGCCATTCTAAGGAGGCAGCTGACAGCCCACGAACGAGGAAGCAGGACTGAGTACTCTTTGTCCTGGCTCAGATGCTGTCAGGGGACGACTGCTTTGTTATCTGTGACCCAAGCCCAGAGAACCTCAGAGAGGAACCAGCGGAGATCATTCGACAAGGGATTGGGACGGGGGTAGGCTTGCAGACATGGGTGGTCTGTGCCTGCCAAGTTGGCGTGGGGTGGGTGACAGAACTGGGGGTGGCTGGGAGCTGAGGCAGAGAGAGGCTGGGGTCAGCTGGGCAGGGTCCACAGCCTCATGGCCACACATCCAGGCTCCCCTGGTTATTACAATAATTGGGTGAGCGTGGGTGGGTGACTGAACCCCCGTTTCCACATTTGAAAAGAACCACAGAGGTGAGTATAGTATCGTTCCCACGGAACCACTGGAGGGTCAAATGCAGAGATGTGGGTATCAGCTTAGCACAGTGAGTGCCTAGCCAGGCAGTTTATATGGACTGACTCATGTAACACTGAGCCGTTATGGGTTAGAGCGCTGTGGGCTCTCCACACATGTCTCAGTCCCGGGCACGTCGCAAGTTGTGGTTTTGGGGGTTACCATCAGGACTAGAAGAGCTCCCATGTGGGGTCCCTCACCTGTCCTCCTCAAGGGGTGGTCCTACATCCCCAAACAAAGAGAAGCTTCGGAACAGGCTTTGAGGGGAGCAGGACCATTTGGGGCTAGAGCCCCTCTCGTTTTAACAAGAATATTTGGCTTCATGGGGGGCTGCAGGAGCTGTCTGCAGTGCCAAGTGCGAGACCTGTCCCCCAGCGGCCCTGCCGGAGGGTGTGGGCAACTCCTGAAGAGGGGTAGACACCTCAACCTGAACCGGCCTCACAGAAGCACTTCGCCTTTTCTCACCCAGGAACCCATCAAGCTGGGAGGAAACCGAGGCAGCCAAGTCCTGAAGATGACCGAAGGGCAACTAAGTCAAGCCCTTGTTTCCCCCCAAAGAGCCGGAACAGGAAACCGGAAGCACGTGACACTCACTGGACTGAGCTGCCAGCCGCATGGCATAGTCGCCCCCGCTCAGAAACTGCTCTGAGATTGTCTCCCGGGATGGGGACAACGAGAGAGGAGGAAGGGCAAGCTCCTCGCTGGTCAGCCGGATTCCTTTGGCCGCTAGGAAACTCTCTCCCAGTGGGAACCGAGAACTGTTGGAAGCCAAGACAATCTCTTCTGCTTCCTTCATGAACTGCAGAACGCGAAGCTTCACTTCTTCACAGGAGCCTGGACCTAGGGGGAAGGAAGACATCACAGATGGGCTCACCACCACACCCAGCTGGGAAGTGCGCACACACACACACGTGTGCACGCACATGCATGCTCACATGCATGCACACATGTGCATGTATGCACACACGTGCATGCACACATGCGCGCTCACACAGCTTCTACCCCATCCGTTTCCTTCTCACCAGCTCTTTGTACCACCTGAAACATTCTGTTTTGTGACCTCAGTTTCCTGCGGCATTAATGGAGGACCTACTAGGTAAGAAGGTTGATAACAGCTGATTTTACACTCCACACCGGGCGCTGTACTGAGCACATTTACCCAAATAATCAAAATTAATCTATGTAGCAGCCGACATCTCCGTGTTGACTCTGAGGGTCAGCCTATTTCCAGAACCTGACAGTGATGGAGAATCCTAGGGTCTCCAGACCACTCAGAATGCCCCGGCTGCTTCAGCTTTCCTCACACACTCGTGTTGCTAAACGTTCTAAAATGCCCCTGACGGCTAATGCCTGACCTTTGGCTATTGCCAACATAGTCCGATTGATTTTAACATTTATCCAGAAAGGTCTGGGCAACGTTGACCATTGCAAAGAATGAATGGCAAGATGTCACTGAACTTGAAGAGCTATGATATTACCCATCATGTCAGTAACTGCTGGCTAGAGAGATCCTGATTTGATAATAATGGGGTGGAGGAAGAGGGAACGTGTCTGGTTGTTGAAACTGCGGGCACGGCTATTTGGTAATAACGCATTCTATTTTTAGACAAAAAGTCAGCCTCATTTTATTGAAGCCGTTCTCATACGTCCAATTACCACAAAGTCTGAACTTACAGACCTCCTCCTGCAGCTCTCTAATTAGTCCTCGAATTCAACAGCCTCAAGGAAATTAAAGGCACTTTGGAGGCAGATGCACGTCCTGAGATTCCGAGCACCGAGCAGTGTCCTTGGAAGTACCAGGCCACCATAATACGTCTTGGTTGACCAAATGGTGCCCCGGATGTATGAGAGATCACTAATGAGAGTGGGGCCCTTATGCTAAGAGTAGTGTCTTGATAAAGAAAGACGAAGAGACCAGGATTCTTTCTCCCTCTGCCATGTGACTACAGAGCAAGAAGGTGGCCATCTGCCAGCCAGGGTCTCACCAGCAAGCAAATCTGTCTGCACCTTGACCTTGGGCTTCCAGCCTCCAGAACTGTGAGGAATACATGTCTGTGGGGTGAGCCACCCAGCCCATGGGCTTCTGTGAGCTGCCTGAGCTAACATGCATTCGGTTTTCTCCACCGTACGTGGAAGGGCTCTACCTGGCCAGGTCCAAACTCAAGTCCAGCTTTGACACTAAATACCCACCAGACACCCTGTTTTCAAAAGCTCACATTCAGTTCTCCCCATGGCTTCACTCACATGCTGGAACCTTGCCTGGCTCAGCCCGGGTTCCTTGCAGTTCTTGACCAGCTTCATCCACACACCAGCAGGTCCGAAGGTCGAGGTGCGCCAAAGGAATGCTGAAGTCGGAGTAGGGCCCGGGGTACCGATCGAGCTGGCCACCTAGGATCTGCCAAAGGAAGTAGGGCTCCAGGAGGGTGCTCTCTCCCGGCTGGGTCCGGTTGCCTTCCAGTACCGCCAGGGGGACATCTGGGAGAGAAGAGTATCTCGCCAACCCTGGGAAGACGCCTTGTTGGCCAGCCTCATACAGACTCTGAATAAAGAGACGGAAGCTTCCGGAGGCTGCTTCTCTGTAGCTCATGATGTTCGTGAGCAGCTCATTAGGGGTCAGCTCCTGGCCACCACTGTTCTGAGCTTTCCAGCGCTCGTACAACGCGAAGGCCGGCTCGGGGGGCCCGTTGCACTGCACGCGAGTCCACTGCCCACTGGCGCTGCACTGTGGAATGTAGACACTGGAGAGAGTGCGCGGAGCGCTGGAATTAGAGACCAGGGACCGTGCTGCCCCGAGGAAGGCTTGCTCGGCCTGTAGCTGACAGGGCGTAGGGCCTGGGGAAAAACGGGGCAAGTGCATCAGGTTAAGGAGTTTACTAAGCACGAAGACCAAGCTCTTCGCTGTCCCAGCTCCATCTACAGCCTTATACAGGACATCCTCATGTCTAGAAGGAGAACATCCCGGCCATGAAATGGCCACTGTCTTCAGCCCAGTAGACATGTACTGGCTGTCCCTTAACACCAGATAAATCTCCCTGTTCATTCATTACAATGGCCAACATTATCAACGCTTTTCTGGATGATTTTTAAATGAACCACCACATTTCTCCGTTCACAGAAATGCAGGCTCCAGCGAGGGCTGGATTTCCCTGTTCTGTCGTGTCCCATGTCGGGGCCCTAACTGAGCATCAGCGTTGGCCGACTGAGTGCCCAGCACACTTACATTGCCTCGGTTCTCCGGGTACACTTTGCGTTCCAGGAATCACCCGGCCCGCGGCGTCCACACAGTAGCACTCAGAGTGGAAGCACTGCACCGGCAGGAAGTGGCCCTCGCGGGTGCAAGAAGGGACGAACAGACTGGACCCCGCAGGCTGGAGACCCGAGAGGCTTTGCATCCGAGCCCTCTGCTGCTCACACTCGGTGGGGCACCTTGGTCGCCCACCTCGGACCCTCGAGCCGGACAGTTCTTTGCCCTGGGCATCCACACACCAGCACTCTCCAGCAAAGCACTGGGCATCCTCATAGCTGCCTTCCGCCGTGCACGACGGGACAAAGAGGCTGCCAGGTGCCTGCTCACAGCTCTGGGCGTTGAGCACCCTCTCCACCACGTCGCCTAGGTCCCTCGCTGTGGCTTCGGGTACAGCAATAGCACGCTGCAGAAAGAGAAGGAATTCTGGAAGCTCCAGGAGAGCCGCGAGGAACTGCAGGGCATTCTGGTTCTCCTGTAAGTTGACTTCGAAGCCAAAGCTGCCCACGACCGGCTTATTCATAGCACGGCCGTTCTTGGTGGTGCTGGGAGTTTCTGTAGCAGGATTCGAACCCAATCCCACAGACAAGGGCTTGGCTAGATCGGCAAGTCCCCCTCCACCCTGGAAGCCAGGGAGACCAAGTTGCTGGAAAAACTGACTGAAGTTAAACGTGCCTCTGGTGCCGAGGGCTCCAGACAAGTTAAACTGGCCGACGTTCACCAAGAACCTCCCGCCAAAGAGGTTTTGCTGGAGTCGCTTTGGGTCGGCGGTGAACTGAAGGGCCAGGCGAGCCAGCTCTCGGGAGGGAAAAATCCCACGAATGGCATCTGGGAGGAGACTCGCGGAGGCAGAACGCTGTTGGTCCCGTCCTCCTACCATGGAGTGGAGAATCCCAGAGTCCACAAAGAATTCCTTGATGGAGGGTGGGCAGCCCGGGGCCGGGGTGATGTCCCCCTGAGAGCCCTGTCTGTCCTCAGAAGCCGAGAACAAGTTGTGTTGGCTGAAGTAGCCCGAGGGCCCAAAGTGGAGTCTGGACAGGGCCCGCCGCCTCTCTGAGGTACAGGATCGATCTTGAGCTGCACGAGACAGAACAATCCGGAAAACGGTTAGAACGTCGCAAGAATAATTCTTTCCCCTCAGTTCACACAGATACCAAAAAAAGAAGTCAGCCAATTTTTCTCTGTCCCCAGGCAACAGAGAAAGATGGTCAGAACATGTGGAGCATGTGGTCAGAGAGAGAAGGGAACAAAAACACTGGCAACATCAGGATGCACAACACAGCCCTCATGAGGGCCTTGGTTTCCTTTAATGGATATTACAGGAAGGTATGGAAGAAATAAAATTTACTGCTTTGCGTGTTCTCTTTCAAATTAAGAGCATGTTTCTTCCATTCGTATATAGTGTTACCAAGGTGAAAAAAAAAACCCAGACACTGGTTCTATGGGGCATTTGTTTCCATGGAAATAGAACTTATCGACCAGAGAGAAAAGGGAAAAATATACGGTCTGTGCATTTGGTAGCACTCTTGGTTTTAATTCGGAAAAACTGTCCTTCATTTCCAGTTGGAAACTGGAGGGCACAATATTCTCCAGGTTTTAAGGGAACTAGAATGTAATTGTAAACGCCTTCAAGGTACAGCTGCAAACTTTTTGTTTTCTACATCCTCACACTTAGCAGAGAGAACACTACCAAACACCATGCAGCATATTCAAAATGTTAAGTTGGAGAAATCAAATGATTTCATAGGAGTTGTTGAGTGTCTATGAAGACATACTCATCTTGAGGCAATAAAGGGACTCGCAGACCCTAGCTGTTTCAAATCCTGCCGCATCCACCCAACTCACCCAAGTGGGAAGCCGGCCAGTGGGCCCCTGCATCTTACAAAGAAGATGGGATGCAGTCTTGTCGGAAAGCCTGAGGCCATTTCTCAAGTTCACACCCTTCTTCCCGGCCCCCTGGCCCTACCTTAGTATTGGTCCCTGTATTGGGTTAAATCGGGTCTCCCCAAAATTCACGTCCTTCCTGAAACCTCAGAATGTTCCCTTCTGGAAATAGGGTTATTGCAGAAGCAATTAAGGTCTAGCTCATGGTAAAGAAAGAGAGCAGGTCCTTCATCCTCTATAACTGGTGTCGTTATAAAAGAAGAGGAAACACACAGAGCCGACAGAGGGAAGGCAGCCCTGTGAGTACAGCGGCAGAGTTGGAAGTGATGCGGCCACCAGCCAAGGGTTCCAGAGATTGTCAGCAACTCCACACAGACTAGGAGGAGGCCCGGAAGGATTCGTCCCCGGAGCCTTCCAGGGGAGCGTGGTCCTGCCAGCACCTTGATTTTGGACTTCCAGACTCCAGAGCCATGAGAGAATATATTTCACACTGTGCTAAGCCACTCACTTCGCGGTAATTTGTTAGGCAGCCTCAGGAAAATAACATAGTCCCCTGATCACTCTTCAGGACCTTGCAATGACCTTCAAACGGGCTTCGTTGCCTCCAGGCTAATGCCGCTTTCACTCTCTCCACTAAAATGCCCCAGTGATCTTCCTTACACACGAAAGCCACCGTGGCACACGACTCACCAGCTCCAGTCCCATCAACACAGTCACCTGGCCGCCAGGATGAAGTCCCCTGCCCTTCTCCCCAAGACTTAAAGTTCAGAGCCCCACCCTGGTGACCCTCCAACATGTGTTTCCCCTATTCTTCCTGCAGATTGCGTGGCTCTTCGCGGAGCGATGCCTATTATTTATGTCCTTATAATTTTGCTTCTCCGGCTCTCTGTGTAGAGAACACCTCTCCTCCTTTTCCTCCTTCAGGAAACATCTTTATTTTAGAGGGTGAGGCAAGTGTCTTGTCACCTTTTCCAGGAAGTCTGCCTGAATGTCTCCTTTTCATATATGCAGCAAGACGGTACGAACCCCACCTTGCCTTGCGCCCCTTTCATTACCGGTACACACTTCTCTCACGGGTCACGTAGACTCCATGTTCTTGCCTTTTTCTTTACCTAGGAGGCTCTCTCAGTTCCCTGAGGAGGAAGCTACGTCTGACACAGGACAAGAAACAGGTTAGAAGCTAACGACAATCAATGAGTTTCCTTTCCATCCTGTTGAGCTGGAAGGGCCTTTGGGGGCACTCTGGGGGCTGTGGGAGGAACAGGTTCTGGAGGGATGGGTCTGGGGAAACAGTTAAAGCAACGACGAGACCAAAACAGGAAGCCCCAAGAGCACACGCACCGCATGATGGTGGTGCCCGCTGCCTCCGAGTGCCCTGGACCTCCTTTCCGTGGGCATCGACACACCAGCACGGCCCTGCCCTCTGGCATTGTGCCGCCTCGTAGTCTCCATTGTGGCGGCAGCTGGGGACGTAGGGGTGACCGACGTTGGTGGCTGTAAACCGCTCCACTTCACATGGCGTGGGGCCTAGGAGAGATCCATGCAAGAAAGGAGAAGGCAGCCATCAACAACGCTTGGCGTGTTCACAGCGTGCGCTCTGCTTGCTGTCAATGTATTTTAAGCCCCCCAACCCTTTTGGGGGGTGCAGCCGTGGAGGCTGCAGCGACTTTACACCCCAGTGGTTCCCCTCCTGGCAGAAGCACACACATCCGTCTCCGGCGTATGACTTACACCGGAATCTTCCCGAAATGAGTAGCTGAACGGCGAGGAACCGTCTCTGCAGTATCCGGTACAGGGTGGTTTCGGTGAAGGTGGAAGCAAGGTCCAGGCCAGCAAAAATGGTGTCGTAAATGTCATCGAGTAAGAGCTCCAACCCTGAGCAAAGACAGCAAGGGGCAGGTTCATTCAGCACGGGCATCTCAGCCCGGCCATTTCCAAAGACATCGAGAGCATGTCCACCCTCGTTACACGCCAGGTCTGAACAAGACGCGAATGGTCTCCCCACTCAGGGCTGCAGGATGGGTATATAAGCTGCTCACAGCACAAAGGAGCACGGCTGGGAGAAGAGCAGGAGGAGAATTGCACCTTGGGTCCCATTTGCCAAGCTGGGAACTGCATCTGTCCACAGAGGGGTGGCCGTTTCCCGGGAGGAGGGCACAAGGCATCCTGCCAGCCAGCAACAGTGTGACTCACAGGAGCACAGAGGAAGGTTTGCAAGCTGTGCCCTCCTCAACACCCCTCTTCCCCCCACCCGCAGTCTGTCAGGGAGCAGGAAGTCACCCTATTTCTGCTCTGCAGGGAATGAGACTGGAACTCTCAGGCTGGGGGAATGTCCCTCCCTCCCCCTCGGGTTCCCCAAGGTGAGCTTACCTGTCTCGGCCAGTTCCCGCCCTTGACTGTCTGCACAGTGACAATACCCAGACACCTCAGGGAACCTGCTCCGGAAGGCACTGAATGTCACGAAGGCATCTGGAAACCTAAAAGGCAAGGAGATTTATGGTCAATATTTCATAAGAGGCAAGTCATCGTGAGCTCTTCCTGTAGAAGTAAATAAATGTGGTCTGATCTCATCTGGGAAAAGGAATGTCTGGTCTTTTTCACCTCATGCCAGTCACTCCATACTTCCTGCAGTAAATTTCTTTTCTAAATTGGTGTTACTTGGTCAGAGCTAGGCTGGGCGTGTCAAAAGGAAGCTGTGCTTCGCTGTCCTCGACTAATTAGACCTTTTCCTCACTCATGACATGTGACCGATTTACATCCAAGCGTCAGGCAGGAAGCAGGCCACGCACATCACATGAACTCGTTCCCATACTAGAATGTAACTCGAGGGACTAAAGGCCAAGTTTGCTTCACAAACATATGGTACGTTGTCCATGATCTCATTTGGGAGATCAAACAACTTCAGAGCCTTTTACACCATTTCAAGAGCTTGAAAAGGGGCCAGATTCCCCCACAGGAAATTCTTGAGAAGGGCATTTCCCAGTTCCGTAGTTGAAAACCCACCAAATCAACACGACATCAGGGTCAGCAGCTGCCCGGCCCTCGCCATAGCCCAGGGAAAGTACACAAAGCTCGTCGTGTCTGAGCTGGCAAGTGCAGGAGCCACTAATTGGCTGGGTTCCTCATCCTGGAAATAATATGAAACTGAAGCGATGTAAAGCCATATCCCGAGAGCAGTGATTTAGCAACCAGAGAGGGACTTATCTTGACACAGCATCACCAGGTTGTATTTATGCCCCGTGTAGCGAGGACATGTGGATCAGGCTCGATGTGTCTTTACCTCTGTCTGGGGATAAACCCCCAGAGGATAAGCTAGCAAAGCAGCAGCTCTGCACAAAGAGGGCTCTTGCTGAGTAACCTAGTTGAGCAAACTCTTGAAAACAACCTTCGTGTACAGTGATGACGCAACTAAGAAGTACCTTAGAGTCCGTCCCCTCGGTGGGTATGAGCGTAACGTTACGTGAAAAGGACAGGAGGCAACGTGGCCTGCACACACACAGCAATGACCACAATGTAAATGAACCAGGACTGCAAGGCGATTTACTGTGCAGGAACTGCTCAGAGCCTTGGACATGGGACTGCCGCACGCATGAGCGAATCGGAATGAAAATACAGAAGCACGAGAGAATTGTGGGTTTCTTGCCATGCTGTCAGTCTACTACTGTGTGTATGTGAGCTACATTTTTTTTTAAAAAAGAATGTTATAGCAAGTGAGTTATGCATAATAGAAACTAAAAGCCACGTTGACCAGTTGACACTGATTGGAGGCTCATCAGTTGGAACTGGAATCATTCGATCCTAAAAGTGCTAAGAATAGTACAGTAGTCACTTCCGTTCGTTGAGCACTACTTTGTAAAAGACAATCTGCAAAATGTTGAACGTACCTTGACTTGTATGCTACCTACCTCCCAAAAGGCAGGTCGTGTTTTTTTTCCATCCCATTTTAGAGGTTAAGAAGACAAAGTATGTTGGCCCCCATCTTGAAATTGTGGTGGGAGCCAGGCTGCAAACCCAGATCTCACGTATTTCATGTAACCATCTCTGCCGGTGGTGTTTCTCACGGTGTGGACCATTCAACCTGGTTCCCGCCCCATATCCTGACATGCACACAACTCTGTTCTGTTCTGACACTCTTTGCTGTATGCCTGGCCCTCGCTTCTGCTGGCATCCAGTAGGTGTTGAAGACACCCATGCTGGATGAAGGTACTCAAGGGTCATGTGGCTCGAGGTTCTGAAACCCCTCTCAGCATGAGGCCCAGAACAGGTTTCCTTAATCAGAATTATGGCAACGGCCCATGAAAGCTGCGGGCAGAGCCACAAGAACTTGCAAAGCTTCCTTCCCTAAGAGTCACCAGCCACATAGGTACAGTGAGCAGTGGCCGTCCTCCCGAGGCAAAGGGGCCTGGTCCCCACGCGCAAGCCCTGCGGCCAAGCTCTAGCGCAAACCATCACGGAGCACGTTAAGAACCCACAAGAGGTGGGCAAGTAGGGCTTCCAGCCTCCTGGTGGCCCCAGGGAACTCAGTCCCCTGCCTGACACCACTTCTCCATTCAAACTTCCTCTCAAAATCCCCTCTGAGTCAACAGTCCAAAGTCAAATGTGTGAGTTTTCCTTCCCAAACTCATCTTCTACTGTCGCTCCAAACGCAAGACCTCTGAGTCACCCCCAACGCTCTCTCCCCCCCAGCCTCCTGGTCTGTTCCGTCACCAAGCCCTGGGAACTTCACCCTGAAAGTACTTCTTCAGCCTCCACCTGTCTCTCCACACACCTCTCCATCACCTTCTCTAGCCCAGGTCCTCACCTCTTGCCTGGACCGGTGCAGGGGCTTCTGAACCCCAAAGCCGTGTCCCTGCACCTGCTTTGCCTTTCTCCAGTTCTGGTCCATTATTTTCTAAATCCCAGTCCAATGCTTATTACGATGCACCCAACCCCCCAGCCCAGGCTTAAAATTTCTGGTGCCATACTAGGGGCGCACTTATACTCAGAGTCCACTCCTGGCTTATCTGCATTTGAATATGACTGGCCATCCTGGTTGGTTTTTTGTCTGCTTGTTTTTTTTTTATTTGGCAGCCTGAGGTGCTCTGTCTAGACTGTGGCCTCCACAGCTCCTGCCGCCGTACCCAGTGGAGTTGGAGGACCTGGCACTGCCCTGGTCTGCTTATCAGAAAATTCCTGAAGGTGGGTAGGCTTCCGAGAACCCACTACCTGACCCTTCCCATGACCTTCCTAAATCAAAATTCGCTCTGAGGCAGGCTTGCTCACAAAACGAAAAGATCCCATTTCAGGAGTAAGATTTTGTGTGTGTGTGTCTATCTGAAACAATGGAAGCTTAGTCCTGAACTTTTGCATTTAACTTGACTGCCCTCTTGTGGAAGGAGCCATGCATTGGGCCTCAAGCTGACACCCTCGAAGAAGTTTGGAAGCATTGAGGATGTAGGCTGACTGTGTGCCAGGCTCTGCAGGGGAAACAGATGAATCAGTGTCATGTGGGATAGTAAAAGGAGCCAGACACTCAGCACCCACGACTCGTGCTTCTTGGGGTGAGTTCCTTAACCTCTGTGTTTCAGATTCCTCATTTGTGTGCTAGGGACCATAATTATCCATTCAATTATTTTTGTAAGTATTACAGTGAGCAAAAGGATGACACATTCCCTGAACGTAGAAAGCACTCGGTTGAACTTGAACTGAGCACTCATGGGTGTGCATCCATGAACATCAGTAAATCAGACTGTGGGGAGATTCTTACGTGCTGCTTACGGGCAGGCTGTTCTCTGGGCCTGGGGCTGGGGGTGGGGGATCTAATCTACATTTGCTGCAGCTGGGTGATGCATGAGGCGTGCCCACAGATGCTCAAGAATCTATCATTGCTGTGGTAGTTTCAGAGATGAGGTCTCATCAGATCTATACCGTGACCTAATGAGCAGGGTGTTGCCTCCATTTTACAGATGGGCACACTGAGGCTCAGGGAGGGTAAGTGACCAAGTCACTATGCTCAGCAGTGGCAGTCTGAATGAGAGTCACAGTGGCAAATGCTACAGGGCCAGGCAGGTCATACAGGTGGAGGGAGCAGGCAGGCGTAATGTGGCAACAGGACCCAAAGGGACCCAGAGCACTGGGTGAGGATTGGGGATACAGGTGTGTTCAGTCCAATAAGAACAGTTCAAGGCCAGGTTCTTGGGGCTGCAGGAGAATTCATACAGCCTCTCACCCTTGTTCTTTAGAATCAGGCGTTCAGAATATGGCATATTAGGTTGAACGTATGAAATCGCTGGTGTTCAACACTTTTTACCTACATGGACTGAAATTTCATGGTGTTCAATTTAAAACTCACCCTCCCTCTCCTGCTTTAAAAATATTATGCAGTTCAAACAAGCCCTACCTATGGGACTGTTGCGATTCACAGGCTGCTAGTCTATGTCCCTTCTGACACAACCAGATGAATCCCAACTGTCACAAAGGAGAAGAGAGTGGTCGTTTGGAAGCCACATGTAGGCTCAGGTTGTCCAAGAAAATTCCAATCCGTATTCCCAGCTCAATAGTCTTACTTAGTCTTACAGTAGCTCCCCCCACCCCCTTATCCACAGGGGATACAGTCCAAGACCCCCAGTGAATGCCTAAGACCATGAATGGTACCAAACCCTGTATCTATAGACTATGTGTTTTCCTATGATAGTTTCATTTATAAATTAGGCACAGGAAAAGATGAACAATAACTCATAACAAAATAGAACAATTATAACAATAGACTGTAATAAAAGTTCTGTAATACGGGTCTCTCTCTGGAAATAGCTCATTGTACTGTGCTCACCTTTCCACTTAAAGGAAGCACTTTGCAGCTTCTCTCTGGCCTATATGAATTGCCAGCATCACTATCCTTGTGCTTTGAGGTTGTTCTAAGGGAAAATCAGGGGGACTTGCACACAAGCACTGTGATACCACAACTGTGTATCAAGCTGATCCCCCAGACAGCTACTAAAAGACTAAGGAATGTCCAACCTTTTGGCTTCCCTGGGCCACACTGGAAGAAGAAGAATTGTTTTGGGCCACCCATAAAATACCCTAACTCTGATTGCTGACGAGCTAAAAAAGAAAAAAAAAAGAAAGAAATGGCAAAATGATCTCACGATGTTTTAAGAAAGTTACGAATTTGTGTTGGGCCTCATTCAAAGTCGTCCTGGGCCACACTCAGGTTGGACAAGCTCAGCCTACAACCTGGAGACACAGGTCAAAGGGATGATTCATATCCAGACAGGACCAAGCAGGACTCACGAGTTTTCACCACGCCCCGCAGAACGGCGTGCAATCTCAAACGTATTATGAATTATTTATGTCTGGAATTTTTCTTTTAATATTTCTGGGCTGTGGTTGACCTCAGGCGACTAAAACCCCGGACAGTGAAACCGCGGAGAAGCAGGGAGGCACTACTGTGCTCAGGACGTTCGGTTTCACCTGAAGTCTGTGCTGGGCCCTTGACAATAACACGGCAGCCCTCCTAACAACCAGGTTATCCGGCTATTTGGGCTGAGAAACTCCCTTCTTGCATCTGTTACTTAAATCTTCAAGTTAAAGTCCGTGGTACGTGCATACGGACACACACGCATGAACGTGATCATATGTGTGCTTCTCACAGCATTATCTTTTCCCTTTTCTGCTCATTTCCTCATTCCCCTCTCTTCTCCACAGCAACCTGACCACCCAGTAACATCCTTCTCTGTGCTCACCGTGGTCTACAGACACGAGCATCATCCCACAGTCATGCCCACCTCAAAGGACCCCTCTGCTTGTCTTTTCTAAACACTAAACCACGTTCCATGATCTGTACTCGGTATCTTATACATTGTCACCGTACGCCGCCAAACCCTCTCCCGGTCAACTGGAGTCGTTGTAAGGCGCACTGTTCAATGGCTGCATAAATATTCATGGGGGATGCACATTTATTCGGCCACCCACCGCCGGCGGCTCACTCAGTCTGTTCCCACGTCTCTGCTACAATGAGAACCGACGCCGTCAACACCCTAGGACATATGTCTTCATGTTCTGGTGTTTTGATTTCCGTAGGCGCCTGGCTGGGCCAGAGGGTTCATGTATTTTTAATGTGCGTAGCTGTTGCCAGCTTTTTTCTATGTTAAAAAGGCTGCCACCCTTCAGATGTCCCTCAGCACACAGGCTGCATGTGTGACTTGTCACGGCCCCCGGGCCCCAGGTGAGCAGGAGATAGTGTCGGGGGGATGGCCTGGTGGCAGGCCTGCCCCCCAGGCCGGCTGTGCTTACCTGTTGTAGCTGTGGACCAGGTCGAACACCATCATGTCCGTGGTGTTGACGAACTTGCACTGAACGGGCAGAAACCCTCCCTCCGGAGAACACTGGGGTGGAGACTTGTCCCCCACCCCGTGGAGAAGACGGCGGTTTCTTATCTCACAGCTCCCGGGACCTAAACATTCCCAAGGACAAATGTGAAATTGAGGAGGCGTGCAGCCACTACTTCTGCAGCCACCGTGTGTATCCTCATGCTGCATGCGTGACAGTCAAGAGACCTGGGAAGGCACTAAGTCTGCCGTAGGGGGCGTGGAAGTAGCCCCCCAGAACCCCACTTACGCACCCTACCATCGCAACAACTACCGATCATGCCCCGCACGAGGCTATTAGAAGCCACCAAGCCTTCCCTGAAGCGCTTTCATTCTCGGGATTTTGCAGGGAGACCTGGCAAAGCGGTGGTGACGGCGGTGTGGAGGGCAGCGCGGTGCACGCTCCTGGGGGTGCTGGTCGCCCCCGGTGAGACTTACATCGCCTTGGCCTCCCCGGCTGGCGGGTCCCGTACACCTCCATCCCTTCCGAGTCCACACACCAGCACTGCGCCCGCCGCTCGTCGCACTGCACAGGCGTGTAAGCGCCCGAGTCCTGACACTGCGGGAGGTGGGAGGTGGCCGTGCTGTTGATGTAGCTGCTGAGCAAGACTCGCTGCCTCTGCAGCTGGCAGAAGGACAGGCCTGAGGACGTGAAGAGCAATGTCACAGCGGGGCTGCAGGGACAGCGTCAGGGGTCCCCACCCAGGACAACTCACACGCCCTCCCGAGAGGCAGAGCCGCCAGGTCACGGGTGCTCAGTGAGTTGGGAGCCGGCTCAGGACCAGCATCCCTACCAACCATCTACCTGTGTCCCGGGACTCCCGCCAGCATCCTGCAGGCTGAGCTAGAAGAGAGCAGGTGCCATTGGGCCCCACCTGTCACCCAGACACCCTGTCACCCAGATACCCCCCCGCCCTGGTGTTGCGGACGTGGGTGTTAACAGCTCGTGTGCCTCCGAAAGGCCCCACAGGTTGGCTGTGTGACCCTGGGGAAGTCGCTTCACCACTCTGTGCCTCGCTCTGCTTATCTACACAACTAAACTGCAGTTGCCGCCTTCCGATGCATGAGGGTTGGTTACATTGATGGTGACTGCCCCTCCTGAGTGCCCGTTATGTGTCCAGTGTTTTATCCTGAGAGGCGGAGACTGTGTTCTTGTTAGATGCTCCGTGAGGACCTGGCCGGGGTCCCTCAGCCCAAGAGCACTGGGAGCCGCTCCCCATGCCAGCCTGCGCCCCACCCCAGCCATGCTGACTGCGAAAACCAATGCCCCAAACAGAACCTTTTCCCATTAAAGGACATCCTGGTTCTAGGCTCAAGTTCAATATTTCCAGGTGACCACCTTAAGCTGACCTTGGTTTCAGGCTTAACCATGGCATGCTTTACGTTGGGCACTCTGTTTCTTAGCTCATCGTAATTATTCTAACGGGAAATGTTTCCCCTGAGTCTCAAATTTCAGAAACAGGGGAGCAAAACATTGCGTATGCACACGGCCCGTCCTGGCTTCAGAGGCTGCTGTCTGCTGGCCACGGTTCTCCCAGCACCCGGCCCTGGCCCCTGGGAGGGTGGGGGGAACTCAGAAGCTGTCTGCTGATGCACGAGGGACCCCATGTCCCATCTGATTTTCTCAGCTGTGCTACAGGAATCAGGGCCTCTGGTGCTGGACTGTTGTCCCAACTCAGAGGAAAAACAGCAGCTCAGAGCGACCCTGCCGGTCCCACGCCAAGCCCAGGGCTCTTTCCTGGATGTGAGTGGCCTTGGCAGGGTCCCCCTTCCCGTGGGACACCCCCTCGCATGCTTACAGGCCACGGGCCGCCCCGGCTGCCTGCTGCCAGGCACTTCGCTGCCGTCGACATCCACACACCAGCAGGAGCGGCCGTCATGCCGGCACTGCAAGGTCCTGATGGCAGGAGACACACACAGAGCACGCGATTCAGTTACCCGGCTCCCGAAGCCACCCTGCCTCTGCCTGCCCATTTCTACAGGTTTTCATTCCATCAGTTGGGGAGAGATTGGGGCCAGGGAGCAGGTGGCCTGCTAGTCCCAGACACGCCCCAGCTGTTCACTCTCCTGCAAGCTCTGCAGCACATGCAGCCGGCTGTGTGACGTTCGGCCACCGGGCGGCTGCAGAGGGTAAAGGCAGGGCCCTCCTTGGAGCGCGCACCAGGGCGGGAAGGCCTCGTGGGGCCGGTCAGGGCCAGCAGAGAGCCGGGCCTTGGTTCTGGGTGACACAGGGAAGCACTTGCGGGAGGCTTCCCCGGGGACGTGGCAGGATGCTGGGTGTCACACTAGGGGCAGAAGAAGGTGAAGGGGGTTCCAGGTAAAGAGACCTGGCCAGGCAAAGGCTGCCACAGCAAGGACAGGCTGGCAGGGAAACTGCGAGGGGCTGGAACAAGGGACGAGGAAAAGCTACACCGATAAGGTCTCCGAAGGTGACCAGCCTCCTAACTTCTCTGCCACCCTGGCATTCCCAGGGGCCCAGGCAGGGGCTGGGCTAGACGTGTCCCCTTGCACTCTGGGGAGCCTGTGAGAGTTTTGTCAGCGCATTAGAGCGGGTATACAATGGAGACAGGGAAGGAGGGCCCCGCAGAACACAGTCTTACGGAGAGAGTCCCCCTCGGTCAAGGTGACTGGAAGAGGCCGGGAGGTAAAACTGCATCGCATACAAAGGATCCCTGTGCATCAGGGGTGGGGGTGGGGTTAGAGCATCACTGCACGCTACAGGGAGAGCAGCCTGGCCCCAAGGTCATGCAAGGGCAGCTGGAACGCCCCTTTGAGGGAGGAGCTCCCTGAGGACCCAGCAGCCCTGGACTGATAGTCCAGGCAGTTCCTGCTCCCTCCAATGCCCACTTTGCAAGAGGCCAAGAGGAGACAGGAGGCTCCCCGCACCAATGACTCCATCCGCCCCCACCTTTCTTTAGAGCAGTTTTGGTAACATTTTGGGGGGACAAGAAGGGATGTCCTTGGTCCTGGCTGGAATGAGGCTCGGGCTGGGGCTCTCTGGGTCGGATCAGCCAGTATAACTAGCCCGGGGGACCAGGACATGAGGTAAACTGCCCTCCAGTGGCTGACGCCTCCTCTCCGTCTGTGGAGGTGACACCCAGGGGCAGAGGACAAGCGTGGGATGCACTTCAAGGCCTCCTAGGACCCTGAGTGTCCACATGGCTGATGGGAGCCTTACTGGAAGCTTCCATCCTCCGTGCACTGGGGCACGTAGTCCGCTCCCTTCAGAAAGGCCTCTTCCCGCTGCAGCTCACAGGGACGAAGAGGTTGGGCGTCCGCCTGGTATTCTGCAAAACGGGAACGGTGCGTCAGACGGAAGAGTGAGCCGGAGCCCAGTGACAAAGACGGGGCTCCCGGGAGCCCCACCGCTCTCCTGGGTCCTGTTTCTAGCATCCTCACCAACCACTAACTGCCAACTTGTGACTCTGTGGCTAGTGACGCTTTCCCGAGTGTGACAAGAGCTCGTTTAATCCTCGACTCTCCTCTGGGGCGGGGGGGCATAGCTGTCCATTTTACCCAGGTGCCACTAAGACAGGGACAGTGCACAAACCCCGGGGCTGCATGCGCCCCCAAGCCGAGGCTGGCTTAGGTCCAAACCCCACGAAGGAGGTGTCCTGGACCCCACGAAGGAGGTGTCCTGGAATTTATCAAGCCCCTCGCTCCCTGCAGACAGGAACGCTCATTAATTGAGATAGCTACAGGAATAAAAACACAAGTACGGCTGTCAAAACCTCGCTGATAGGGTGCGGTGGGAGAGTGTGGGTTCAATTAGGAAGATCTGGTTTCCAGTTTCACATCTCCCAACCACTGGTTCTGTGACCTCAGACAATTCAGTCCATCTCTCAGAACCTCTGTCTCTTCTCTGTAAAGGAAAGCGCCGATCGCCTACCTCTGGGCGTGGGAGGGATTCAACGAGACCACAGCTATGCAAAGGCCCTGGGGTAGAGCCTGGCTGACTTCAGAGCTCTGGCCTGGAAGCCCCCAACCCCACGCCCCGCTCCGTGGCCTCAGGCTGAGAACTCACCGAAGATGTTGCCTGAGACCAAGCAGGCTGAGCCCAGCAGACTGAAGACCCACAGGGCCGGGGCCATTGCTCTGGGCCCTTCTGCGGGTGGAGGCGTAGAAGCCGCTACCTGCCCAAGGGCTCCGGCCGCGAGTCTTTATAGAGCTGCCCCCGCCCCCTCCCGCAGGCACTCGGGGAAGCAGCAGCGCTGCCCTGTTTTCTCTGCTGGTCACAAGGGCACCTCCACCTGCGTCTGCACCCTCTGAGGACTCTTGTGTGCCCGGTGGGGGGTGAGAATCTTGCCAAGGATGTGGGGGAGCCAAACTGGGTGGGGTGCTTCAAAATTCATCTTTACCTGGGAAAGCCAGAGCTCGGCTTTGTGGCAACAGGTTCAGGGCCGCCCGGTGAAAAGCAATCTCTCCCTCTTCTCCTTTCTTTCCTCCTTTCCTTCTCTCCGGTCCGCTCTCATTTCTTCCTGCCTTCCCCCACCCTCCTTCCTTCTACTATTTATCTTAGAGCCCAGCAGTAGCGGACACTACGCTACACAATGAGGGCTTGGCAGATAAAAAAAAAAGGGTGCAATCGTGAATATCAGAGTGTAAGAATTTTAGTGAAGGAAGCCAAACAGACACTCCCTCCCTCGGGCTCCTACGTATCCTCCTTCACCATCTATCCAGGACTTCAGACGCCACCAACCTAGAGGGAGCAGGAACCGTCTCTTCCCCACGACGCCTGTACATCAGTGTGTCTCCGCTTAGCACCCCCAGCTGCCTTCCTTCACTCCTGTCCCCGAGTGACCGGGCAAAATCACCCCACCTCCCGGAGCCCCAGCCTCCGGCTCTGGAAAACAGAAATAATAGAGGGAAAGTCACATGCGTGCACTTGCTCGGTGGCCGTAAGGGACTCAACGGGACACGGATGTGTGTGCTCTCAAGAAACGCCAGCAGCTGCTAGCATCCATTTCCTCTTTGTGAGTGACAGGTGCTGGGGAATGGCAGGGGTGCAGAAGGGGTTAGGGCCAGGGTTGGCGGGCAAGCTGAGAGGACGCCCCTGGCATGGACAGAAATGGTGCGTGGGAATCTGGGGGCTCTGGTCTAAGGGAGACGGCCGGTGGGGAGGCAGAGCTCACTGCTCCAGGGAGGAAAGCGACGGGGACACACCTGCAGAGCGGTGGCCTGTCCCGCGTCACAGGGCTGCTCTGAGTCTCACAGGGTGAACGCCGGAGAAGGGCGTAGGCCGTCGTTGGATGTCATGAGTACCCGGCGTTGGCTACCATCGTCGTTTGTGTGTTCCGGATACAAACTACAGAAAGCAAAGCTTAGCCGGTACTTTCACTGACAGGCCGTGGAATTGACCAGGTGGCAAAGCCTGCTCTGCCCACCCGTCCTGGGGCATCACATCGGCCCCTGGCTCCACCATCGCTACCTCCAGCTTCACCCAGACTTCTCTGCTCCGCGCTGCCTGGGCGCTCACCCCACAGACGTGTCCCACTCAGCACGTCCCCAACCGAACGGCCCCACGCTGCCCCGTAACGTGCCGCTGCTGGCTAACAGCCAACCCGGGTGCCACGCGGAACCTCTGCCCCCATAGCTCATCAGCCTCCACCCTGCCAGCAAGCCCTCACTGCCCTCCCTGGGGCCCGGCCCCTCCTCTACACCTGCGCTCCCCCTGCCTCCCTCAGACTCCGCTGGGCCTTGCTCACCAGGCTACTGCCCCGGCTGCAGGGTAGGGGTGGAGGCCTGTCCCTCACGCACTCAGGAGGAAGCGTGGGGGGAGGTCTTGGGGACCACTTAGCCGTGGGGAGTAAGGGGGCATTGCTAAGAATGAGACTCAGATCTCAGGTACAGAGGATTTGAGTAAATTTATCTCCTTCTCCTTTGCTGGAGAAGATAAAAGAGGAAGAACGCCTGCCCCCCACCTCCCCAGCCCCTGACACCCCCACAACAAGGGCCAAGGGGCAGGCCATGCCAGGGTAAGCCGGGGGCAGCTCATCGCTGTGATACGCGGTGGGCACAGCCTTGGGCAGCCCCTGGCACGTCTTCTGTTCCAGGTGCCCCGGAGCGGAGCAGTTTCAGGCAAGGCCACTAGGTTTAGACGTTTTCCACGAACCCCTCTCCCCGTGTTGCCCCCACCCCGAAGTGTAGGCAGAGCTTGCGCGGCTCAGCCTGTGTCCTGCAGCCTCCTCCCTGGCCGGGGCCTTGGGGAGCAGCAGAGCGGAATGGGTGCCTCCTGGCCCATGCCGGGGAAGGAGTCTCGGCTGCACCGGGCCTCGGGCTTTGGGGACGCTGGGCTCTGTGTCCCTGGAATGAAGAGTGGTCCGAGGGTTGGGGGGCCCACGGCCCGTGAGCGGACTCCACGTGAGACCCCACCTGGAGAAGGGGGCGCCGATCGGACGTCTGCGGGAGGGAGCGTGCTCAGTGGGCCAGAACCGCCGGGCTTCCTTCAGAATCGGTACAAGACGCCTGAGAGGTGCTTCTGTCCACCCACGCGGCAAGGCAGGGGCTCAGGGAGCCGTGCCGGGGTGCTGCCTCTTCACCGTGAAACCTTCTCATAATGACTCAGCTCCTTTGGGCCGCTCTCACCTCCCTGCCGCTGGGCTGGGGGACACGCGGGCTTCCACTAACTCTAGGTGGCCATGCTTCTGGTCTGGCCGCCACTAAGCTGCTCCGTCCCGGCTCAGGCCCCGGTCACTGTGACAGGCTCCTTGTCACCAGCCCCGGACACCTCTTCCACTCTCCTTGGCCCCAAATACAACTTTGGAACCTTCTCTTTCCTTTCTTCTCTGATAGGAGCCTGTTGTGTGTAACCGTTGGCTGAAGATTTGGAGGAAATGGAAAGTGATGAAAAATACAGAGGAAACTGCTTCAAAACAAACATTAGTTGTCACCCACCACCGAGAATCCCTTACAGGTGTCTGTCCCCTAACCCAGCCCTGCCACTGCTACAGGTGGCTGCTCCCCGGCTCCCACATGCCCAGGGACTCGAGGAAGCCACGTCCCTCCATCTCCTGAGTTGCCAGAGTTAAGAATGGAAAGGCCTGATACTAGACTTCTGCTTCCACAAAGGTGGGAGACATAATGACTACATATTTATATTAGCTTTTTCCTGCCCTCCTTCCCTCACCCTCTCCCTCACTCCCAAATTCCAAATTCTCTCTTAAATAAATACACTAACTCTCATCTCTGGCTGTTTTCAGAGGCACCCAAAGACAACAGGAACCCAGGGGTGGATTATAATTGTTCAACATTCCTATATAGAGGCCAAACATCCCAAGACAATGGTTTTATTTTACATAATCTATTTCCCCCAAGACCCTCCACCTACAAGCCCAATTATCTTTCCTTTCTATTGTCTCAGTGTTTTGTTTTGGTTTTTTTTGGACTCTGTTACTACCTATCTCATTGAAAAATATGGCTTTTATGTTTCCATTAGCTTATAGAAATTGTTCTCAACATCAATTCCACGTCAACGCAAAACGTAATGGCTGGCACACGAGTAACACTCGATGTACTGCCTACTACATTCTCTTTTCAACTTCATCATTTAAGAGCGTCTAGGTATTTTACATGCTTCGTTTAATTCTCAAAACAGGATTCCAAGTTAGGCAATACTCCCATTTTACAGATGAGAAAAACACAGCTCAGGGAGCGAGAATTTGAGTAGAGGATTGCCAAGTTCACACCTGTGCCACTACCCCCATTATTATTCACTGACTGATGTTGTTGCTCCACAGCTGGGGACGATGCAGGACAGTACTGGGCTGCTTCTCTTGGGAAGAGAAATTGAAGCCTGGAGCATTGTGTGGTCTTATAGAAACACAACAAAGGATTTTCCAGAGCAGGAAAATGACAGGAAAGCAAGAGGTGGAAACCGCCATTGTCTATGTAACAGTGAGGCTATATTTATATACATTTGTTAGGTAAAGTATAAAAGAGGCACATTATACAGGCCTGCTTTGGTTTAAATCAGAGTCACTAGAGGTTTCAGAGCAGAAAACTGAAATAACAGTTGAAACCCACCTGCTTAGGAAAAGAACATTCGCTTGAGTAGTAAGTGGTTTGTCTTGAACCTGCTGTTCCAGCCTTATCCAGGACAAGTTTCTAAGTGTCTCTGAGGCTGTTTCCTCCATCCTGCAAAAATCCTGCTTTGCCTCTTACCAGGCACAGAGCACTCAGGAAGAGTTCATCCTCGTGCCTGGACGTGACCATTTTTGAACTAGAATAAAGGCAATGTTGAAATTTTAGAGGCCAGTAGTAACACCTCCACGACACAGTTTTTACGAAAAATGGTGGACTACCAATGGGATGAAGTGGGAAGAATACACATTTTGAGGAACCAGTACAACTGGCGATAAAATGGAGATGGGGAGGGGTGCTGAGGTTCAAGCCGGGGGTCTTGGGGTAATGTTATTAGCAGAGAGTGAACTTGGCAGATCAGGGGATCAGGGAAATAATGGGGTGCTTCATTTTGATCATGTGGCATATGAACCTCTGATAGGAAGTAAGTCAGTGGAAATGAGTCTTAGGAAAAATGGCTTTATATGAAATTATGAGAATAACCAAGCTCCCTAATAGAAAGAAGGCATTAATTACTCTTGAATTTGTAGAACCATGCACAAGTATGAGGAAGTACAGATTATATTTATCAGTGACAGACTAAGAATGATCCCTCCAAGGAACAGTTATCTTTTCTAGAAACATCTTCTTCTAGTTTATTGTTTATGTTTAAATACATATACTTATGGTTTTTTTAAGACTTAAAATGGGAAGAAAATCAACTCATCTGAAACCTCTCCCAACAAACTTACTTCTTAAAAACAAATCCACTCTGTTAAATAAGGAATGCTCAGCCCACTCGTTGCCAAAAGGCTTCAATCTATTGTTGATACTCAATTAAGAATATGCATACAGATGACCTGACATAGATTTACTTGAAAACAAAATACCTACATTTAAAAAATTCAGACTTCCAATTCATATATACAGAAGCAGAGCAAAAATGTTAGCAGTCTAATCATTAAGAACTTCTGGTTTGCTGTCTGCCAACAAATAAAGTGATGGAATTTTAAGATACTACAGGAACAAATACACATTAATTTAGCCATGTCCCGAGGGATTGAGATGAGTGTTCCTGGGTACAAAGGGTCTTCTGTGTATGTGACGAGGATCTGGGCTACACCACTACGTGTGAGTTATGGAAGCTGGCTCTCTCCTCCATTTCTAAGAAGTAAAGTCAATGTCCAGAATTTAACCACAGTAGGGAAAAGAGTAGAGCTCTTATTTTAAAGGACAAGGAAAAAATATAGCATCAATCTTGAAATACAGACATTAGCAAGTTTACTCCACACAAGGAATATAGGCACTATTTATTTAATTCGCAAATGTAAGCAACTACCCCACACTATCACCTCTACGAATGCTTTTCATTTCTCAGTCAGGTCTTTGACAAAGTTAATGGATCACAAGTACATACACAGAACTGTATTCTATGTTGGCTGATCTTTGGCACATCTGTCAAGTTGGAGAATTCCAAAAGGCAAGAAAAATTTCTAATGACTGTTTTGCACATTCATTCAATCATCTTTACATCAAAATATAAGGCCGCAAAAAGGCAAGGTGAAATTTTAAGATATGTGGAATAGTTTTAATAAAGAGTTTTACATACAGTACCTTACATATAGAACAGTGTGTTTGCAAATTTAAATAATATCTGAATGTACAGTGGCATGTATTCTTATCAAAGATAAATTCAAGTTTACTGTCTATCAGTTCTAAAATGCATTTATACAGATTGCTAGAACTGATAAACAGAATGAGGCATAAAATATTCAAGTGTTATATGTCATCAAATAGCCTCCTTTTAACAGTCTTTCCCCCCCTTTTAAAAAAGTTTCAAAACCTGTACATACACTTTTAATTTTTAAAAACAATCTGTTAAAAGGTAACATCTCATGTTAACCACCAACTCTTATAGTCTATCGTAATAAAACTAGATATGTGTAGATATAAATATGTGTAGCTTATGTACATATGTACGTTGAGTGTTTGTGTCACACAAGCATCCACACTCACGCACACCTCCACGTGTGGCACTGGGCACACACACCTCACAGAGCACTGCACACAGGGGGACCAGGGCTCGAAATCCAGCAAGAGCTAACACAGCAACTCAGTTGCCTTTGGTTTCAGAAATTACTCCGTTTGTGATCAAAGTTAAACATTTTGAGCGTACATGTATTTTTTTAAAAATAAAATTCATCTTCAGAAATGAAGATTTTTCCAGTATTCCACTACCAACAGTTAAAAAAATCCACAGCCACACATTATTTGGATAGCTTTGTCACTCCTCATCCCAGCCGAGTTATTTACAATTATTTTCTGAAGGCAGATACCAAGCATACTCAGGATCAAATGGTATGTTGAAGCCTGAATGCTACAATTCAACCATATATATTATATATATATAGTGTATGTGACACATATTGCAGATGGACTGATGGCATCAGGTAGGACGGGGGGCGGGAGAGCGCCCACACTATGTAAAATGCTCTTCCCGCAGTATGATCATTTGGCACATTGAGCCTTCTGCACCCCATTGTTTTCAATGAGCTTGATGCCTGCAATAAATTCCAATTATTTGGTGCTTATTTCTAAAATATACTCATAATGATGTAAGAATTCCACAATTGCTTTTCCCAGGAGTGAGGCTTCTGCTGTCAGTTTTCTGATTAAGCACATTCACCACCAAAGAAACAGCTCATGATCCTATGCAAGTTTAAATACCCCAAACTTCCCCGCAGCTGCAGCAACTGCAAAGAAGACAGTTCTTACAGCAACTGTACGAGCTCTCCAGAATGTAGATTTCCTCTACAATTTTGTTTTTGGCCAAATTGCTGGTGTATAAATGTGAATCTATAAATACACCGTATTTCTCTCTACAGGTATCTAAAGCATCATGGAACCAACTATTCAGAACTCCTCCAGTTCAGTTCCCGTCATCTAGACCGCACTCTACCTTCCCCGGTTCCGTGGCATATCGCACGGCATCACGTGCAGCTTGCTCACGATTGTTGTTCATGTTCGCTTCCTCGATAAAGCTGTTCGTTTTCCTTTTCAAGGTGCCAACCTACTGATGTCACAAATCAGTAAGTGACCAAACGTCACTAAGCTTTTTAACTATCCACTTAGCAGTCACACAGATAATAGAAATGACTGGATTGACAGGAGCCACACCATTTTCTGTAAGTTTTCACTGCTGTCATACAGAACAAAGAGCTGCTATCTGCTGTACTTTGCCCATGTCAATGCGCAGCTGCTTGATGTGGCGTTTGAGCTGAGGCAGTCTTGTGAGAGGGTCAGGTGGCTCCAGCTCCCCAGTGAAATCCAGCCAGCTTTCCAGAACTAGACGAGAGAAGAGAACACACACATTTTAATGGCAACAAATGGAAGAATTGGAGGCTGGAAAAGTGCTGGAGACAGAGTTCACTCTCCTTTCTCTAGAAGGACAATATGCACAAGCCGCTCCTGAGGGGTTAGCGCCCTTCAGATCTTATCCCAAAAGCGGTCTAGTCCCTCTTCGTAACCTTCCTCTGCCATTGTTATAGATAACTTCTTCCTTTTTGGAGACCCCTCAAAAAACAAAACTTGTAAAACACTGTGTATTTATTCTTATATATTTAAACTTCAGTCACCTTCAAAGGACTCTGCATCTGATGCAATCCACCCACCGCGATGCTTTTTCCACTACTCAAAACAGTTTTTGAATTTCTCGATCTTGATCCCTTTTTTCAACCAGGGAAACAAAAAACAGTTGCTCAGGGCAAGATCAACTAAATAGAAAGAGCAGGGCCCAGGGGTCATGCCACATGTGTTGTGTGTAAATCACTCATCATGAAATGGGTGAGCATGTTGAAAGAGTCTCCAAACACAAATTCACTGAAGCTGAAGGCAGCCTCTCACAACGATGTCGGCTGGTCCACGGATACAGATGGGCTCCCAGAACACTCACCTGCGGGGGAAACCTGCACTACACGGGGCCCGCCCTCCAGATCATTCGGGTTTTGTCCGGGTCCCCCTCAAGTATGTATGTGTGTGGTGTGTGTGTGTGTGTGTGTCACTTCATTTTGAGTGTCTCCTTTAGTCCTTTCTGAAATAGGAAACAATAGTTTCCTGCACCTGCTCAAGGTTTCTATTTAGGCTTAAACTGTCCCGACTTCATTTTAAATGAAACTTGGCTACTCTCTCTTTTTTATTTTAAATCCAGATGTTCGTTTCTAAAAAGAAAGGGAGGGTGGCAATTTGCCAGTGTCCTTTTCAATTCTACTATTTTATCATTATTAAAAACAAACAAACAAACATGCAAGCATCTCAGACGTGCAGGCAAGATGCAATTAATTTC